>MU383880.1:0-300261 GCA_022495065.1 Xylaria telfairii
TTAATTTTTGATTTTTTTTTAAAAAGCGCTAATAAAACTAGCTTAATAGTTTTTTATATTTTTTAAAATAAACTTAATCTTTTAAATAACTTTATTTTTATTATTTATTTTAATATTATAATTAGTATTGCTTTATTTTTTTATATTTTTAACTTTGTTAATAATAGTTCCGGTTATTAAAGTATTTAAGTCGAGCTTAATTTACTTTAATTCCAGATAAGTCTCGGTTCTGAGTTTTTATTAAGCAGGATCTTTATTTAAAGGTTTTTTAAGAGTTCTTTATTAACTTTTAACGTTAAATAACTATATTTATTATATTAGCTTGTGTAGTAAGTAATAAGTTATAAAAATTTATTAATTAAGTTTAAAAAAAATTAAACAGTTTTTAATAATAAAATATAGCTTTTTTTTTATTAAATCGTTTAATATTCTAGTATTTAATTTAATTTAAATAATAATTAAACTTTTAAAAATATTAGTATATTTTTTAACCGGTATTTTTTAATTACTTATTAATATTAACTTATAAATATATTAACTAACGAATTAAAGTTTTAATTTAATTTATAAACGTTTTTTAATTAAACCGGTATAGCTGCTGTTTTATAGTTAAAAAGTCTTTAAGTAAGTTTTAATAAGTATTTTTATAAAACTAGTTTATTTTATTAATAATATAAATAATCTAATTAACAAAATGCTTAAATTTTTTTAGAAAAATATTAAATATAAAATTTAATTTATTAATTTATTTTATTTATTTAAAATAAATAAACTTTATAATAAAAAAAAAATATTCTTATTTAATTAATTTTAATAAGTTAATACTTTGCTTATTATTTAAACTTTTTTTATAAAAGTTTCGGCTATAATATAATAATAAATTACTTTTAAAATATTTATTGAAATAAAAGCTATTAAAGAAAAAATAATAATTATTATCTAACTAGCTATAACGTTAATATCGCTGCTTTTATATTAAATTAAAGCTATATAAATATTTTAAAATATATAAAAAACGTAATTTTTTAAGTTTTCGGCTTTATTATTAAACTAAGCCCGAATTAAAGGCGTTTTTTATTTATAATATAAAAAAATTACTTTTATTATAATAAAAAAGTTGACTTTTTTATTAACAGCTATTAAATTAAGTTTTTAATTATTAAATATATTTATATAATATAGCAGGATTAACTTATATATTCGGATTATTTTTAGTGTTTGTTCTAATAATATAAAAATAATTTGTTGTGTTTTTTTTGTTACTGTTCTTAAAAAGGTTCGGATTAGTTTTATTGCAGGAACTATTAAGTCAAGGCATTATTTTTTACAGGTAACCTGAAAAGGAAGCTTTAGAATTATCACGATAAGGCTAGGTCAGGTGTAAATAAGTCAGGCAACAAGTAGTATTAATACAAGACTAAAGCTTGAAGAAGGAAAGGAACAGGTGCGATATATAGGTGAAAGTAGTACTCTATATATGTCAGGGTGTGTAGGAGCTGGTAAGGTCCTTAGTGCGGGTTGTGACAGAAGAGTTTTGACACCCTTGAAACAAGTAGTTCTGATTAGTATTCCGCTGTTGCGGAGTAGCTATTAAAGTGATAAAGAACCAGTCCGCACTACGTTTGTATAATTCTAACATGATAAACCTATGCATTCTTGATTCTGGACAAACAGGCGCTTAGGTACCTACTCATTAGTAGTGCACATACTAACCGCACTAATCCACTTGCCAATTAGCGTTGAAATGCAGCACTGATTGCCCCGCCTTCTCGCTCAACACCCCTCTACCAACGCTTCTTAGCAACGACTAGGTATTATAATTATTCCTCATCGTTTATCAGATTTTTTGCTAAGTGCAGAGGTCTCTAGTTCATACTATATTTCTAAGGGACGAAGAATGTGCATTCGCTAGCTAACTCAGATTTCATATAGATCCCGTTATGCGCTACCCATTCCCAAGACTAGCCATCGATATTAGAATGCTTAGAGAGGTGACCCATGATCGTGCCGAAGTTAGGAAAGCCGATCGTATATTCAATTTCATGCTCAAAGAGGCAAGAGTCTACAACCAGTTCCGGTGACGACATGTCACTGATATAGGTATTCGGTCGATGCCTGAAACTGACGGGCCTAACAGCTGTGGGTGTAATAGGGGATACCCGCGCGTGTTGTATGATCATGATCTTGAGAGCTTACTAGCGTGATCTTCATTGCCCCGCCTCACAGCATGGTCGCAATATAGCCGTTAGGAGAACTCTCTCACCTTGACGCAAGTCAACTCTAGCTTACGTGGAAGTCTCTCCTATAGATCTCTGCCAGTTCCCTGCGCGCCTAGTTTTCGCTGGTAGATAGGGGCTTAGGCAGGGATGTAATAAAAGATGAGAAGCATGTAATTGAGGCCCAAGTTTTCACCTGTACGTTTAGTTCTCTGAATATAATCCAAAGATTGTGGAGATATAAAAATGTTAATCGCTCAATGCATTGTTGCGAAGTGGTCGGCGGAAAAATCTTCTGCGATAATTTATCGACCATCTACTATTATCTAGTTGGTAGTATAGCTATTAGGATGGGTAAAGTACGATGATTCAATGTACCACGACGACATAGAGTTCAGTTAGAACCCTAAAAAGAAATTCATCTTCGGGCATCTAAGAATACCTCTGACATAACCTAAGTGATTAGCAACACTGATCGCCTAGCTAGGTCTGTAACCCCGTTCAATACAAAAGTGAACCATCCGGTTAGCACCACCTTTCATGTGGTTCTCTCCATTGAACCCCTAGGATCTGAAAGATCTTCTTCTCGTCCTTACCCTCGGAAACGCCGACTCCAGATAATGCCCTGTGATTTAGCTTCATTTTCTTCTTGCGCGCAAGAAGCCGCATACTCCGATTGAACAGGTCGTTTCCGGTGAAGTAGATCAGCGCGGCCCCGATTTCTGTCTCCGGAACAAGTAGGAAGTCGATACGCCGCCAAATAGGACGGTAGCTCTCCTTGGGGCCGGGGAACGCGGCTTCGGGGAGAACGCAACAGCCATGCCACTTATTTCCTCCGTCATGTCTATAGGACGCAAGCGCGGCGGTCAAAAACCCTGCCTTGGTAAGCGCAGCGACAAGTTGGTCGAGGAAAGGCACCAGATCTTGCGTAAAAAACGTCCCGGTTTTCGTTATGATTATGTCGATATCCCCGGACGTCTCTGCGCCCCGACGATAGCTTCCTCCGATGATCAGCTCGGTGCTCGGGTCGATGGCTACCGCCACATCCTTGACGTAGTCTCCCAGTGCCTTAACTTCGGCTCTCGGTATACGTGTCAATAAATCGTCATAATGTTCCACACCGAGTTCTTGGTTCATCGAAAGCGTAGCCTTTGTTCGAAGGTCATCCAAGGTACGATAACCTAGTTCAACCCATCTCTGGGCAGTCGGCACACCTACACCATAAATATTGTAAAATATTTTCAGTGCTGCTCTGGACGGCTCGCTGCGGATATTATCTAATTTCTCAAAACGTCCCGTGGTAGCGATTTCTTCGATATGATCTGCTAGACTACTGCCGATGTTGGTGAGCTTTTTGGCCTCTTTAGCCGTCGTTATCTTCTTGGGCTGCCGCCTAAGCGTGGCGATAGCCTTCCGGTACGATTGGACCCTCCAGGTCTCATCCGATAGGCGATGCTCCTCTGCCATTTCCTCAAAAAGCTTGATAGTATCCGCATTTGGTCCGCTGATTTTCTTGTCTCTTGTGCCTCCCCTCATGCACATGAACTTATCCTGGCCGAAATTAATCTTCGTATTATTCTGTTGGGACCTTAAATGACCTTTGCCCTTCTTCTTGGGCGGACCTTCGTTATCTGAAACTTGGGCATCCGGGTCGCTTTCATCAAGATATTCACTGTTTGCACGCTAGAGTTAGTAATTACCGAAAAGAGGAAGATTTCAGCTTATGTTTCGGGAGCATGCAGGAGCAATGAGCCCCGAAACCTGCCAAAAGGGGGGATGACTCCAGGGGACTAACTGTTTTTCTGGGTCATCGAGAACTGCATCGATACATGTTGCCAATTCGTCCGCGAAAATTGGGGTTTCAGTTGCATCGCACGGTCTAGACTTTGGATGCAAACTTGCGCTTTTAGTAGCTTCACTACTTGGCTTTGGGGGTTGGATGACTTCGCGGTACGAGGAGGGAACCGGGTCGCCACTTCCCTGGGGAGACTGCTGCGCAGGGGTCTCTGCCGGCCGAGTATCTCTTCGTTGCTTAATCTGTAAAGAAGAGCCCGGTTCCTGGGTTGGCTCCTGTGGTTCTGTTTGCTTCCTAGTTGGCGTAGGGTCTTCCTCCACTTTATATTTGTGCATCTCAGGATCCAAGACAACGCCTTTGATCCAGCAGTCAACGGGATATCGGTCATTCAAAAGAACCACGGAAGGTGAGGTTGGATTACGATCCAAGATGTGTTTTATGTCGCCATACTTCAAATTCGAGTCCACAATGACATGGGTTGCAACTTTGGACTCTCGTGTCCATATTGCACCGTGCTCTCGAGCCTTGGTTATCCTCATTCTCCGAGCAGGGTTGATATCGTCATTGGGTATATAGAAGAAACACAAGCCTTTGAATATCTGCTTTGATTCTGGGACCATTTGGAGTAGTTCGGTTCGCTTTCGTTTGGCCATTGAGATAGATGGGGGTGGCGCAAGATCGGACTGTGACCTAAAAACCCGTGCAGTTGGATGAGTATTCCCTCGGAGAATTCCTTTATCCAGATATCGCTCGGTTTCTGGTATTATAGAGCCACTGGTAGACGCGCTATCGACTGACGCGGATGCCGTTACCCCTAGTGAGTTGTCTCTGGGGGTAGCCGCAATAATCTCTAGTTCTGCGTCTGTAGGCCTGGGGATAGGGTCTGAGGCGGTTCTCCGCGGACGTGAGCCTGGCAGCTCTGGTTTTGAAGGTGGTGGTAGTGAGACTGGGTCAGCCCTAGCAAGGGAGAAGAAAGCTTTGCATGTTTGTCTTAGAAACTGCTCTTCCGTACTTAGGACATCTGATTCATCACCATATTCCCTGCAGGCATCGAGCTGCTCAAAGAAAGCCTCCTTCTCATTCAACGAGGGATCCATCGTTGGCAATGCGGTTGCCCGGCCTTGGTGGTCGCACACCTCCGTTGTTGCTGTAGGTGAGGCATTTGTTGGTGGAACGTAGTACGGTAGGCTAGGCTACAGAAATAGTATCAGCAGTGAGATGAGATGCAGCCTAGTGAGCGTATGTGAGCGTATCGTTCTCTAGGTATTGTGAGTTGACTAAGAGTTGGCATTAGGTCACGAGTGCTATTGCTGTGCCTACCCGTTGTACTCCATGTAGATGCCACCTGGTATTCTTGCACACGGGATTCCGCCAGCTGTCCGGCAGCTGACTCTCGACACTATAAAGGTATTCTCAGCGGGGTTGCCTAGACTACCGACTTACTTCGTCCATTCGTTTTTATCCCTTCCCTCGTCCTTTAATTAAGTAAGTAGATAATTAATTGCATTAGCCCTCTATCGGCCGTTATTTTACTATGTTAGCCTATGTGTGTCTTTACCCCCCATGCGTAGATCGGCACCGAATCCCTTTATGCCATTTAACATGAAACGACATCATCTAGGTACCCGGCTACGGCTGATAGACTTAAATCAATATTAGCTAAATGCTTCGGCCGTAATCATGGGGCCTTTTAAAGGGATGAATATGGCTCGCCTTGGCTAAGATATCATGCCAGATGGTGAATGCGTAAGCAAACTAGTAAAGAGAGTCACTTCACGTAATGCACAAGATAAGGGATATGAAGGGTCACGGATATTCTGTTCGTGTATATATTGATGTCTTCCCGCCTTACTGATAATCCCTGCCTAGTGGGAAGTATTGACTTAGGGGAGTTTAATCTCATCCACGCGACTCGTCAGAAACTCATTTGGGCGGGATCAAGAAGTGAGTTATCATAAGCTATCATATTATCTCGTTTATCATTGGTAGTGGTAAGCCCAAATTTTGGACCATATGCCATAGAGATAATAACATCTTGCGGACATGATATCGACCCTTGACAAAAATCATAAGGTTGTCTTTAAAAAAAAGAAGAAAAAAATAACCCCGATGTAGCTACCTCTTTATTCAATGTCAACATACAACCCCGCACATGGTGTAACTGATCCCATTCGGCAATGAGTACCTACTTCATATCTTCTTTCATTCGTGGGAAGTAGTTTCGATGATTTACTCCTCTCTACCTATGCCTGAACAAGACTAACATCATCTATATATAGGCTGGGCACCACGCCACTAAAGGAATATCCACCATTATTAAAGTAGAACTGGATATAGAAGTAGGGCCATTCTCCCGAATTGAATGAACCCTGGTACTTTCTCCAGGTAGTGTCGATCGCCGGAGTCAGCAGCCTGTTAGAAAACGTGCTGGGACTCTCGGTGAACGTCAGATCCGGAGGCGCAGGTCCCTTCTTCAAGCCCTGGATGATGAGGTTGATGTAGTCGATGGAAGAGTCACTCGGGTCGGCCAGGGCATCCGCCTTGGCCCAGAAGGTGAATGTGTAATCAGTGAAAGGACGCATCAAGCCCGTGGCGAAGAGATAGATATTGCGCGTATCGAAAGTGCCTGGCGCCTCAGGTGGATAGGTCACGCGGAAGAGGTTAGGTGGCGAGTGAGCGAGTGACGGGTTTGATATCGTGGAGAAGTTGTTCACATTATAGGTTCGTCCAACGTAGATAGTCTGGCTGCCGCTCTCAAAGTTTACATTCAACGCCGTGGGGGATGGGGCAAGCGGTATAGTGGTGCATTGGGTTATGCTAGCTTTAGTTGCCAGAGTAGTAGCGCCCGATGGATAGAGACAGGAGCAGGCTGATGATAAACGGGTAACTCCACAGGATGACTGAATCGAGTTGAGAGTCGCTGTGCTGGCTGTCGTTCCTGGCTGGGGCGGCGCAGTGAAGGCTGCGCAGAATGCAGTTGATTGTACGAGATTGCGGTAGCAATTGTCTTGGTTGCAGCCCGTCTGAGTGCAGACAGTTGTGGATGACTGGGCAGAGACTGACGACACCGCCACACCCAAGGCGAACAGAAGACGAGTGATAGACGCCATTATAGAAGAGTGATTATTCGAATCCTCAAGCCAACCTCGATTAACGTCGGTGCTTCTCCAACTGAAGAGCAGACGAGGTCGGATAGCCTGTCCGGACACCAACCTTTATAGCACCACATCGCCCCTTGTTATTGTGCTAACGTAAGGTCGTTTTTTCAGCCGACCGGTGCCTGGGCCCTCTCCACGGGATAAACGAAGCTATCAGAGTTGGTGGCGTGTCGTGGGCCTATTAACGGTGTTAACGGTGTAAGATACGAGTTACGACCCTTCAGCTCCAATGCAGGTAGGCATGTACGAAGCAATAGAAAATCCGCCGACAGCTTACGCTGAATGTGACGGGAGTCAGAATAGTACTAGTCGTGTGAATACGGCCGTGTTAGGGTTGACGTTCTCCCGGCTTACCTTAAGGACCATCGTGAGCTGTTGATGATGGTTCGGTTGCTGTGTACAGATGCAGTGAAGAAGTAATGTGTGCCAGCCAATCATTGGGGATATTTGTCATAGTCAGCAGTTGACCATTTTTCTTTGTTGTTGTTGTCGCTCTACCTAGACACAATAGCGCTACAGCTTCCACTGATAGCTCGGTATGTACCTAACAGGCGGTAGTTGTTCCCATTCATTCAATTGCGGCTTTGCGTGAAGATATCGACAGCCTTGAACTTGCTCATATTATATTATTTTCAATGTCATTTAATGATTAGCTTGCAATGACGTACGACCTATAACGAAAAAGAAAATAACTGCTTTGGCTCAAATCTCGTTGCTAATAGGGACCCATTTTCAATTCCTAGCTTCCTAGCTTCCCAGTCTAGACAGCTTTCACGTACACGCAGCTACTTTCTACTAACTTAGTACATTAACTGCTATTATCTAAACAGCTAGAGGCCGCAGCTAAACGGGTTCTAGAAGGATGGGTAGCTTTCTTTCGAGTTACCTACTTGCCACGTGCCTCGGTCAATTACCCTACTCGGCCTACACCGCGCCAAGCCCGCCTGTCTGGAAGCTGCATTAATAGCGCTTTCTAACTACCAACTTAGCTTCATGAAAAAGGTAGTAAGGTAAGTAGCACCGACTCCCTATAGTCAGTCATACTTGAAAGGGAAATTCAATCACAAAAGGCGCTGCACCTGGTGAATGGTGTTGTATAGCCTCAACGCTGTGTTCAAGACCTCGATAACATAAGATGCGTATTGTATCACGATGCGAAACGTATAGTATAACATGATTAATCCCCCCAGACCAGTATAACCCAGACCCTAACCTTTTTTCCAAGTCCTAGTAATCGTACATTTGGGCTTGCTCGCGTGGTGAAACATGGCTCGAACGCTATTGGGCGTGAGGGAGCTGAGATGGCTGGCCTGCTGAAAACCCCCGTGCGTCTATTAAGGGAATACTGTTCTTTTCGCGAGGGTCGAAGGTTGGGTTACCCTCCACTGAGAACCGGCTCACGTCGTCGTTCTCAACCTCGTTCAGGACTTCTCTCGTTAACTCGACATAATCGTAAGCGAATTCGCCAATCTCTGCGTCGTCTATACCCAGGATCTCTGCGTCCTCGGTCGCGCGGATCTTCAGCCCTGGAATTAAGTTAATAACAAAAAGAATGATGCAGGTGCCGCCGAAAGAGTAGACGCCACCAGCAGCCGAGTCGGCCAACTGATAAGCTAGTTGTATCCAATTCTGGTTCAGCCAGCCGCCATGGATGACCGTCACGCCGTCCAGGTGTGCGATGTAGTCGGCAGCAAAGAATCCGGTCAGAACGTTCCCCACAATACCGCCGACGGCATGAACGGCGAAAATATCCAGAGAGTCATCGATTCGAAGTATGAATTTGAGCTTCGTGGCGTAGTTGGCGAAGCAGGCGCCGAGGACGCCAAAGGGCACTGCAGCCCATGATGGGACAAACCCTTCTATTGATCAGCTGCTGTTCGTCTATCCGTGTCCATTGTATCTTACCTGAACCTGGAGTGATAGCGACGAGACCAGCAACGACGCCAGAGCAGAACCCGACAGTTGACCACTTGCGCTCCAAACGATAGTCGAGGACGCACCAAGTAATACCACCAACGCATGCTGCCAGATTGGTCACTACTGCAGCCATGACTGCCCTCATGTTGGCCGAGAGCGCACTACCAGCATTGAAGCCGAACCACCCAACCCAGAGAAATACAGTTCCAATAACAATGTGTGTGACGTTGTGGGGGCGGTAATTCAATTCGTGGGTTCCGTGGCCTCGTCGTTTTCCAAGCATCATCGAGTCTATCCGGGTTAAGATTAGCATGTACCCTTCTATATAGCATTGAAGCATATTCCAATAGCCGGACGGGTTTCAAGAGAAAAGTATGGCCTCGAGCTGATCGCGGCACGTTGAAAATACCAGAGAAGAGTAGACAGGGAAATTACTGACATGCAAGCGCTGCTGTGCCAGAAGCGATGTGGACTGGTGTACCTCCAGCAAAATCCAGACCTCCGAGCTTGTTCGACCATCCAGCTGGATTCCAAGTCCAACAGGCGATAGGGTCGTAAATAATAGTTGACCATATCAACATGAAAACAATGCAAGGAAGCATCCGTCCTCGTTCAGCAACGGCACCTGTAGCAAGGGCTACCGTAATGGCCGAGAACATACCCTGGTAAACGGCGAATAGAAGATCGGGGAGCCTGGAAGAGCCCACAGAAGGTTGCGCAAGGACATCCTTGAATCCGAAGTTCGACAGGTCTCCGATAAACGAACTAGCAGTATGCGAAAAGGTTAAGGAGTAGCCCCAGAAGAACCATTGGAATGTGGTGACTGCTGTAGCCATGACAGAGAGCCATATTAGAGATAACGCTGACTTGCGGCGGGCAAGACCAGAGTAGAAGAAGCTTGCATATTTTGTCAGTAGGGATCGCTGTAGGACATCTTGATGTGCGAGGGACCTACCCAACACCGGGGATCATGAGCAACACCAAAGCTGTCGCCGTTATCATCCATCCGATATCGCCACTCTGGTTGATGCAAATCAACTCATTAGCCTCCTTGATTTAGTAACCGAGATGGTTAGGGAATCGATTACCTCATAGAAAATGTTGAGATCTTCGCCTAGCGAGTCACCTCCGGTCGGAATAGTGCCATTGTAAGGGAATTTTTGTACGTAATTCAAGGCATCAAGGTCGATGCCGTCCACTGTGGTCATTTTGGCGATAGAACCCTGAGAAGGTCTTTTAGGACCGAATCTGATACCAAAGCCAACGGTTCAGGCGACTTCCACATCCACTTCAACAGATCGTAGCGAAGAAAAAGACACCAGGAGCTTCAGAATATTGAAGTCAAGAGTAAGAAGCGAGGAGTATGAGGGAACATATGAAAGAGCCAACATGCCAAGCATTGGATCTTAGTGTCTCACCAACCGTGGGCGGGAAATGTGACACTCTGAGTCGGTAGTGGGATGAATCGCCGAGAAAAGGCAACTGGATCACGTCCAATTGCGGTCGCTGGCTGCAGATAACGGCAAGGCGTCCACTCATGCAGCCTTCAAGCCACGCCTCGCAAGAAGCAATATTAATCCGATGGAAAGGGGAGGGCGTTCTTGTCAGCGTTGTATTGAGCGGACATGTACTCGTTCTAGAAGGAGCCCTCATGCATATCAAACAGTAGTAACACGGTCAGCATCTCGCATTGCAACGGTGACATTTGTACATTTTAGTCGATAAGCTACCCACCAACAACGCACTCCTCGTCCGTCCCCTTGCCATATATCGATATGTCTGCAGTCGAGTATTGAGCCAAGAGGTAGTAAAATCGTCATTAGGGATACCTACTGTAGGAACAGATAGGGATTGTGCCAGGGTCGGACCATGTTGATTATGCAAATGAATGACATATCAATAACGCTAGATAGACATATACCCGCAGCTAGAGAGCTAGAGAGCTAAACTGCGTAATGTGCCGAAGCTCGTTCTTGGACTCCCCCGAAGGAAGATCCAATCCGTGAGAGACAAGCGTTAGTCACTGCTGCGGCATACTATGCTATGTTAACCAGGTATCTTGTTTGACATGCAGTGCCGCCGGATTAGGCCACCAGAAAAAAGGCAATTGAGACAATTGGTACGTAAACGAACACCTGCTTGGTACATTGGTGTTGGTGGTGGTGATGCGCAGGTGACGGTGGTGTGGGGGCTGCATTCGAGCTTGTGGCGTTGTGGAATGATGGAAGATACTATGATAGGTAGAAAAGTTGTTCGCTTCAACGGAACCTCTCGGAGCCCCTCGGATCCCAACTAGCTGGAAGATGGACGCATCCCGACAAGAGGATTGGACAGGACAATTAAAATTGTGCCGAAACATCAAAGCTTATTTTCCGCTGGAGCGATCCCAGGTCGAAGTGACTGGCGATGTCATTGGGGTTGTTTGGAGAAAGGTGTCGAGGATATCGCAGATCCCTGTCTAAGCCGATAGGGTAAAAGTGGGGATGATGCGCCAAGCGTCAATCCCACGGCAGGGCCACTGCGACCATGGTTCACGATAACACTAGGCCATATTAGGTAGGTAGCTTAGGTACTGTGCAGTAGGTAGCACCCATCACCAACAGAGGGCCAGGTTGGTAACACACTTCGTTTCCAGCTTTCTCTTTTACTGACACAATGCAACCCAACAGAAGGTTGGACGACGACTCAGCCCCGACTAAACTCGCCAGTTCGAGGCATCCCCGCAACGAATCTCATGATGATAACATGATTAATTAGCCGTGAATATTGAAGTTTAAGAAATACTAAACACTGTAAGTGAAAGTAATATTCTATCTACGTAGTCCATATCGCGCTTACACTACCGGTGTTCTAGTCTTAGCTATGGACTGCCGATTACATGTCTTTCCCGTTGTCAGTCATTGCTTCGGTATTGAACGAAACCGCATTGCGGGATGGACATCTCGATCTCTACATGCGAGGGGGTTCTAAGGTGTTAATATATCTACTATACTACTATACCGAGTACTATCTCTACTAAAAGAAACGCTCGACCGAGTGACAGGGTTGTTCAACAGTCGGACCACCATCCTAGATATCCCAGTCTCTCGGTAAGCTAAACCGTTCAGCCACAATTGATATTTACGCTAACGCACTTTCTATAGCTGTACAGCATACAGTACATTAGTTAGTATTCCGGGGTTCTCTTGCGACAGCGTGGGGAAGAAAGAAGCAAACGACCGCTCCTTGAAGTGGGCAGAAGGGGGCAAGTTGTTGCGGTGTGTAGGATCGCCATCTAGCCCGTCCAAGTGAGGGAACACAGCAGCAAGCCACCTTCCACCCGTCATATTTCGCTTCGTTCTTATTGACATTAAACGCTCTCGGCAATGGGATTGTAGCTTTCGCTATGCGATCTGCATCTCGCATTAGTTAATGCCATATGGCGAAGCCCGATACTCTATTTTGGGGAGGGAACTTTCTTGATTCATCGTCTTGCGGGTCCCTGAGACAGCACGGCGACTATCCAGTCGGGCTCGGTCAAATACCTACAGTACGTTCAAAATCTATGACATTACTACCATGAGACAGTTTCGACACTATTTAAACTGAACTGAAGTTTCCCAGCCATTCACTTCTCTCGCCGCAACCCCGCCCTCAAAGCCCCATCGCGCCCACAGCGGGACGCCGCCTGCCGATGGCAGACTCCTGCCGCATCTGACATGCATATATCTATACACATGTCCCTAAATTGGAGCCATCTAGCTAGAACAAAGTGACGAGCTGACATGATTGCGAAAAGGAGTGCCCCTATTTCATGCCTGGCACTTTCTCTAGCCGTCATATTTATATCAGGAACACGAGCTGCATATGTACCTTCTTAACCATAATTTAATAAATTCTGGTTGTCGAATGGCAGTGCGTAAACCACCGGATAATTGAGGCGCATGCTCTCTTGCTCCTCTGCATCCACACAAGGCTTCAGAGATCTGTAACAAGGGTTATAACATAGTATTTGAAATCCGACCGCCTCCAACACGCCTCAGGTTGCGGCAGGTAACCCGTACATTAAGGGGAATGCACGAAGACACGTTTTAATCCCACCCAATTTACATGCCCGATGCTATGGTTTTGGGAATTCACATAGAATCAGTGTCGTAAGCTAGAGTAAACTGGTAATTTCCGCCGTATCTCAAATGATTATTTATTCGTTACGTGCCCCCGCCTCAAAAAGCTTTGATATTCTCTTGGAGCTGCTGAGCCGGCTGGCCACTCTGGCTGGAGTACTTGGCACCAATATATAATCGTTCGGTTTTTTAGGTTATTCTCAAGCGAGAGCGTCTCGAGGCAATTAATTTATGTACCTTATCCTACCTCGAAGCCGCATACACCTTGCAGCGTATTTGTTTCGGTCTGCGTTTCAGGGGTTGCACTTCAAGTTACAGCCCTGCGTATTCTTCGACAGAAAATCAGCCACCTAACCCAACCTTCTTAAGCCTATGCTTGGAATTCTTTTGGGTCAATATATGCATAAGGCATACTCCAAACTCGACCGATAAGGGCCGCGTCACGAGGCTCTGTCGCTGCAATTCGCCCAGAACCCCGATGACTGTAACGCGCCAGATGCAGCTTACGGGTCATTTTGTCCTCAAACTAGGTAATTCTATGGCGGCTAAATATAGTACTAGGTAGAAAATATGTTGTCCACATTGTCGTTGTGGAGAAGACCAAGCCTCCCAAGATCACTCCGTCCTACACACAGTGCCACGGTACGTATCTAATCGATGCAGACCGGTCAAGTGGCAGATATGACTACGTTCTACTTTTATTGGTATTGTGAGAGTGCTGTGGCTCCGTTCTGTGATACACGGCACTCATACAACACGGTAGAATATAATATATACAAAGAACGATAACCATTTCAAAAGGCTATTCAGTGACGCTTCGTATTCATAGTTGCCAATGAGCTAGCAACATATGTTTTATCTTGTGAAACGTTAAAGTAAGAAAAAGTATTTTATCCGGACTTTACTCTTGGTTACAATTCATAGAAAGAAAGGTAGGGTCGCCTCAAGTTTCATACACAATGCCACACTTTAATTACTCCAGATGGTTTGCAAAGTCAGTGTGTCATGGCTCTATATCCTCGTATCCAGTTACACAACAAAGAATATTTCCCGGTGCAACTCCTAGGAAGGGTCTAGTTTAAACCCTGTTTTCTAGCTCACGAATGGCTCGACGTGATTTGGCAAAAATGACTTCGGGAATGTGAGCGAGCTCTATATATACGAAATACTAAAAAGCCTTTTTTTAATAACATAATTACATCTGAAAAACGGAGAAACAAGATGGGCTGTAAGACACCTAACAAGCAATTGCAGAGGAATCGCGAGTCCCGTCCTGAGCTGTTGTACCTCTTGCGCAATAGCACATCTCTAAATCATAATTATTGCATAATAGTGTCCCTCTGTACCAACTATGTACCTATTGCATGGAATACTTCACTAGCATTGTATGAAGGGGTTTTAGGTAATGCCTGGTCCCGCATTTTCCTCAAGAGTAGATGTGACGAATCAGAAAGAAAACATTGGACAGCTACAACCCATTCCAGAGGATCTCGAGAAAAGAGGTCTATTGAAACGCAATGCTTAGAACGAAAACCTCGTCACGGGTTATTCCCAAGGTCGCACATGCATACGAATGCCACAAACAGAGTATAAGGGGCCCTGTAGAGGAAACGGGGGTTGTGGCCTATTGTTTGCCAACTAAAGCGCTTCTGGCTATTGACAAACAAGGGCAAACTACCAATCAATATCAATCCTCGAGAGCCTAGGTAATTCGGCGTCTGGATTTAATACTGATGAAGACCTATTTGTGGATAAACATTAGGTTCCCTCAGTCTCGAAGTATATTCCCAAACCTAGAAACATCTACAATCGAACTCGAAGATTGTATCATGAGATATGACCCAGCACCCATGAGCATAAACAATAGAGCTAACACCGCTGAGTTAATAAGCTCTCTATGCACTTTTATATATGCGCACATGATTAGACGAAACCTTTGGCATCTAAGTAGTTCGTCCAGTCTAATACGATATACTTCGTCTATTGTCATCGGCCACCCTCGCCCCAAATACCCAGTTGGCGACGGTTACATTCTTTGGACGATCTTTGATTATCATCTTAACTTCGCTTCTAATCTCTAGTCTCTAGTCTTGGCCTTTTCTTGTTTCTTCGATTTCTCGTCGTCCATCCCCTTCTCCATATTCAGCACTTCCTTTGTCCAGCAGGTTGGAATTGGTTAGCCTGAGACAGAAAAAGATAGAAAATACGAGGCAGGCTTTCCCCCAAGGTGTGTTAAATAAACTCATGCTTCCCTAGGAGGAGAGAAAATACTCATATGCCATAAGAAAAGTTTTGGGCAATGGATAACCTAGTCGAGACCCCCAAGCCCCGGAAGCCCCGAGCACGGCAAATATTAAAACAGTTTCCTCAAGGTTGGTGCATAATATCCTGCTTTATAAACTATATAGTCTTTCTAACCCACGACTACTAGGCCGCGGCGAAAAGAGGCGGAACCCCGAGGAATCGTGCCAACACCAGCCAGCGAAGAGATGTCATCAGCAGATGCCACCACAAGGTGGTAAGTTAGATCTCCCAAAATCCAGGCTTCAATGCCGGTACAGCCTGAATCTGTATCTGTTTCGCACGCCGCCATACGAATAATCCGCTAAAATTAACCAATCGCAGTAACGTTAGAAGTACCCATTCGCGACCTCGAGCCTCTGCAAATTCTGAACGCCTACCGACGTAGTCTTGGCATCGGGCCATCTCCCAACCTCATCAGCAGTGCCATCTACAGCTATGATCCTACCACGATTGCCGAGTGTTATGAGAAAACCATGAGACGCGACTTCTCCAATTTCCCCCAAATTGGTCCCTCGATTCGGGACCAGACTGACAGGCCTTTGGGATTTTCTGGAGCGCCGATCGACAGTCCAACCAGCGACTACGGCACGAGCAATACCTCTTTGTCGTACCAACATGAAAGCTCAGATGAGTACAGTAGCGACACCCGACCATCAACTTCTCAACAAAGTGGTGACGGGAATAGTGTTAGCGCATCTCCGGGCGATGCGAAGCTTACAAACGAGTGATACAGTTCTTATATGAGTACGGAGAAGGCTTCAGAAGGATAGATAGGTAGTCAGGGGCCGCATCGCATTCCACAACCGCAGTCTCACCCCCCAGGATGTGCTACAGATGTAACTATAGTATCAACCATGAGGGTCCAGGATACATGTAGTGAGCTAAGAACCCCAAGGGTTTTGGAAACAGCTCTTTTTGGGATAGATGCCACGAACTGCAGGTCGGCAACCAAGGTAGTCAGGGTCGAGCATCGTATAGTTCAGAGATAGTATATCCACCCCAGCAAGTCCTGCACAATTTCTCTCCATCCTGGCGTCATTTATAGAGAATGATACATCCGCTACTATTTTAGACATGAAAAAAATAGAGCGCACGAGGATGAAAGCTTTATACGATGTTCCTAGCAATTCTAGAGTTGACTGAAAAATCCACTAGCTCTAAGAGACGGGGTACAGCGAGGTTGACTACTTCCATTGCCCAATCCTACCAACACACCGCCAATGCTCGAGACTTCCTTCAGTCAAGTGCACCATTCCAACAACATCAGAAGATGCAAGGGTCGGCAAGATACATAGCCCTCGCCAGACCAACATAGTACCTGTTGATCTTGGCATAGATGACCTGTGCCTGGCCGCGAAAGCTGCCGAAAGCCCAGATTATCTCGTTCCACGCCCCGCTGCTGTCGGTGTGAAAGTGGATGAAGTCGGTGTCGAATCGGATCAGCCAGTTTTCTGAGAAGACTTGGGCGAGATATTGCGGCCGCACTATCATCGGGTCGCCGACGATGCGGAGGACGCGAGATCGGCCGTTGACGTGGGTGGATTCGGCATGGATTCTGTGCCGCGAAACTTTGGCGATGTGTTTTGCGACTGTGAAGGGCTGTACAGCGGCCCGCTCGAGAAAACGGTTCGCAGCGTCGGCGGTGAAGAACGTCAAGGAGGCGGCGGCTGTGTCCCAGGGCTTGGCACAGGACGTGATGATATGGCAAGCAAATACAGGGCCTATACCTCTAATGCCTTCGAGGAGGGTGTGAACAGTGCATTGCGCTGGAAGGCCGGTAATCCATAGTCGGCAATTTTGTTTGTCCACAATTAGAGCGCTGTTGTTATTGTTGTCGTTCTGATGAAGCGAATAGTCTCTCGGGTATGGCAAGCGGTTTCCCAATTCTGTTTTGGTCATGAAAATCGCGCTACTTATCAGGTTTCGGGACGGAGGAAGTCCCTGTCTGGCCCGAAATTCATTGAGGATGTTCAAGGGCCCCAAAGTAACCAAAGGGACGTCTAAGGTCTCTACTCATACATGTTAGCTCATATAGAACCAGCTTTTCCTGTAAGTAAATGACTTAATTAATCATGATAAAAGATGTGAAACAAATATGAAAACATATAGTGATGATCATATACCTAGAGGTTGCTGTTGAGCCATAGTGTTTTGTGCTCGTCTAAGATCTCTGAGCGAAGAAGACATGTGGGATGAGGATAGAGAAAATGCTAAGTCAACTCAGAGAAAATACATAGGAGCAAAAAGGCGCACCTGAGGGACTACAGCAACCATTTTCTTAGCTATCATTATGTAGAACCTGGCAACCTGATTCTCAAGGCCTTATCTTCGGAAACATTTTTTCAGTCACAATACAATGCCCTTATCCAAAATGCCCCTTCGGCGACAGTAACAAAAGTTCACTCCTAATCTACAACAGCCGAGGTATGGGACGTACAAAACACTCGGTTTTTGTCATCTCTGCCATTTCAACAAAAAGGAGAATGAAGCCTTAGGGGAGCATACTCTGCGTTACCCAAGAACTAGCTATTTTAGCCTGTAAACGAGAAAAGTCCTGCAAACAAGTTATATCACACGAATCAAAGAGAAAAGTTAACACAACTCTCTAAATGGTGAATTTTGAGCGCTCTTTGTAGCGTAAGGAGTCTCTGCTTGCCTTGATATTGTCACAATTCACGCCACTTATTGTTCTGGAATTGGCCTATTTTATTGCATCGGGAGAAAGTTTTTATCTATATAGCAAAGTCGGCCTAGTCCATCCTAATTACAGGGCTCAAGCCCGTAGCCCATACCTCGTGTCCCTAGTTCCGAGTCTCTAGAGGTTACTCAATATCGTACCGTGCTTCGGATGGAGTTAGGTCAACTTATGCTCACGTATGACCATTAAGTAGAGCATGAATTTTAATAACTATATAGCATAGAGCACAATAAGATAAGGATAGCCACGGAATGTGTGTATTATGAGGCGGGTGGCTATCTATATAGCATTTGTCTAGTTTTCTCCCCTTACACGGTTGTGCTTTTATCATAATTATTTGTCACGGAACGCTACGGATTAACTCCCGGGGACCAGGGGCATCGGGCACGGGTCCATGGCCCGTGTATATATACTAGCTAAATAGCCTTTAGCCTAGAATAGGGGGTTTTCCTCCTTCGTGCAATAACAATAAGTCAACACTGGCTCTACCAGCAGTTAGAACTGTGACAATATTCCTATAAATTAAATTTTCTGCGTCTACCTGTACCACCTCAATGATAACTAGGTACATGTTAAGACTTCTGATGCAGCCTGTTGTTGTTGTTGTTGTTGTTGTTGTTGTTGTACGAGGGTCCCTGAAATCTACGTGAGCTTATTCTGACTCTATACAGAAGTCCCTTTGTTTCGATGCCTTGTGACAATTTCTTATCCGACTAGGGCATAGGTAATCAGATTACTGATAACGCGTGATGATAATAAGTTTCCATTGGGAGATTAACTAATTATCATTTGTATAATACAGCAGTCCTCTATGATCTAGCTCGTGATTAAGGGGAACAGAGCAACTTGAAAAGGGGTGCTCGTTGTTAGTTCCAAATGCGAACATGATGAAATCAAAAAATGAAATATACCTTAAAGTCACAAGTTCCCATCTTAATGTCAACAGGCAATGCGATAAAATAGCGATGACAGTCAAGTCTTATGCCACAAGATCAAAAATTGACTCGACTTCTCCCCACCTAGGAAGTTCGTCTTCTCTTGTAGGAGCTACGACCATTGAACTGACGATACTGATGCGAAGCCCATCGACTTCATTGGTGCTGACAATGGTCCCGTCCACAAGAGCGATTCTGAGCTGTAGAGCTGTCTTCAGGAATGGTTCGATATCCTCGGGGTCTAAGCTTGGGACATGACCATCAGCAGCCATACGCACCAATGCTGACGTCAACGGAATTGCTCCGGTTATCTTCCCGTGTTTCGCTCTCACGGACCGGTTATGGCCTGCAAATATCCCGAGAGAGCCAACGAGACGGTCAAGGCTCTGCCAGGAAGAACTGTCATCTGGGACATCCCCCAAGAAAAGATAGATCAAGAAGGAGCTGTTTAATGCATGCTTCTCGACTTCTATATTCGCCAGCCACTCGCGATAGGATTTCCCATTAGAGTTAGCCTTAAAGATGGCATTCATCTGCAAATGGCTTATAGATTGGTGTTGCCACGCCATAACCCCTGATTTATGAAAATGCTGCTGGGATATAGTTTCAGAGGGTTGATCTTGAATTGATTGGCTCGTATGACCCAGCGGGTTTCCGTTGCTTCTGAAAGCTATCGTCGCCGGAGTATAGTCTGTATAAAGGCGGTTAACCGCCGCTACGACCTCCTCGCGGGTCTTATTATTAACCTCGGTGTACGTGTAACCAAAAGTTTCATGGTCCCTGACCATGTCCGACGTCCAAAATGAAGTATCGTTGACGAAGAAGGGTTTCAATGGTGTCTGAATATCCTCAATATCCCCCTGGTTCTGCGTGTGTGATGCGTAGACTGCAGCCGTAGGAACTACATATGTGTCATTATGGATGATCTGCCACATGGCGAAAATCCTGTCGACATTGGCATGATGCAGAAAGAATAAAGGGTCAAATGCGGAATACGCAATGATGGCCAGATGACCCCAGCCCCCACCTCCGATGGTGTGAACGGAATCATGAAGTGATTCGATGGAGTCATAGCTGCCGCTATTGTTCTGAGCAATCCACCCCTCGTTGCTAAAATGTGTGTAGTTAGGATAATTTGCAAACAGATTGTAAAGACGCTGCTGGTACGATGGGAGATGGCTATCAAGCGAGGCGGCCACAAATGAGTTATTTGAGATAGCATTAGGATCAGTTGTGGGATATGGGGCGCGCTTCGTTTCGTTCCACTTGTTCCACTAAAACACTGGTTGGCATAGTGATATTTTACGGCTATTTTGATTCAGGAGAACTTACAGGAGAATCGGGGAATATAGATCCATTAAAAGGTCTGAAGGCAAAACTAAAAAGGGGGTTCGAAATACTTTGCATTCCATTAGGGCCAGATACGTTCATAGCAGAGGAGCCACCAATGCTGGAAGGAAGCACGCTCTCTCCAATTGCAGGTGCAGCAGCCCAGTCCCAGTAAGGAATACGAAACTTTTTGGCAGCCTCCTTGACCCGATCTAGTTCAGTAGGTGGCCACAGAGAGGCAATATACTGAACTATATTGTACATTGTTTGCTAACATGTGACCATCAATCAGTAACGCTCTGGTCCGCTAATCTATCTTCAATTCGGGGTTTCTTACCTCATACAAGACAAGATAAGGCCGGTGCCAAGTAGGGAAGAGAATAGAGACATGGCGACAATAGCCGATGTTATCATTCCCTGGAAGAGGCGCGACATTGCCCCAGGTCAAGCCAGGGGCACCGTGGATACCTACTCCGGGTCAGTATCACCAAGTGAACTATCAGTTCAATAGCCACTCACCGGCAATCTGGTACCACGAGAAAGGGGAATCTTGTGACGTGTATTGCATCCAGCTCAGAGCGAGAATATACAAGTTCCACTGGTCCTTGTCCTTTTGTAGGTCCCGAATCTCGAGCCTTGGTTGTGGCTGACCATCCACAAGGGGAAGGCTTCCCACAACTGAAGATTGGCCGAAGTCGCGCTTATAAATTCCAAGATTGGTGTTATGGCCATAATCGTAGCCTTTGGTGCTGTAGGCACCCGCAAGGCCGTGCACGAAGAACAAAGAGACGAACAAACCAGAGGTGAGAAGAAACGCCATGGCGGACGCGCGCAACGGATGGATGAAGCGACTTGCTAGGTCACGTACAGGTCAGACGTTCCGAATAGAAGGTGACTAGAGCGTGGATTGTTTGGGATTCAGGCGGACAGGTGATGGTTAGGGAACGAAACCAGAGGCGTATGTGTGAGCTTCGTTCAAAGGTGAGTGTGATGGACAAACCGAACTCCAAGGCCCGCAGAAGTCTACGTCGAATCTTCACTTTTAACGAAGGGCGAAGCAAAAGACATGGGTCAGGGGCTTTCAAGGGAAAGGGGAATGATGACCTACAAAGAGTGTGCGCAAGACGATCTTTAAGATTTTAGAGGGTGACATGGACTCAGCGCTGGCACGCGTACGGAAGCAGACACGGTACAAGGCCTGGATTGGGAAAGAGGCGAAGCGATATCAAATTGAATCAGTAGATTAACGAGTGACGGCCTCACGAACCGGATTGCATAATTAATTTAATTGGTACGTAGTCGCGTCTGACAAGCACGGTTAGAGAAGGAAAGAGATATGAACTAGTGACTGCAGAGAGCACCTGGGCAGCTTTGGGGCACCTACAATAAGCGTGTCTACACACGGGTAGGTATGAGGTAGGCATGCTTACCTGGGTTGCTGTTTCCAGTGTAGGTGGGTAGTGAACTATCCATCGCTTGCGGGAAAGAGCGAAAGAGTGACAAGTCATCCACATCACTTGACGATTCTATATCTGCTGATAGTAAGTATCTAGTAGGTAGTACATGTAACCTCAAGTACCTCAGCCGTTACTTTGAGCCTACTGCCAGGCAGATGCCGGGCCTAATTTACCTATTATGCATATAGCTACCTGCTTGGCAATCAGGAGAGGCAGATGCATGTATGTAAGGCTGAGGTGCGTTGTTCATAATATCCATGATGTAGGTATACGTTTGGTAGATATGCAGGCGAATTCTGGATGCCATTGCCATGACAGTTCAAGTCCCTCTGTTTACCTTGGCCTCTTTCTCCCCCCTCCTATTCTTTGTCCACCAAGGACGCGCATGTCCATGTGTTGCGAAGAGATGAGACAGTCGTGGAAGGCCGCGTGTTTGATCTCTCACCACCTATATTTCTAGCCTATCTTAAAGTCCAGAGTAGTAATAGTGGAGTGAACAGTTACACTACCGGCTGAGGATACATCTTGTCCGCTTGGGGTTGGATGAGAATCTGCTGACAGCGTGGAGAGAGATAGAGAGAAACAAACAAACGGCATTGCGGTGATACACTCCCAGTTGGTCGCGGCCAAACTCTCACTTTCCCCCCTTGTTCTTTTCCCTTCTCGACCTCGGGGCCCTGCATCTCTACCTAGTTCTACCAGTGTAGCTACACCAATTGTAGCACAGTTTGTATTTTGTTTGACACAAGCCGGTGAGTATCTCGGGTGCATGCCTCCCCGTGACCCTAACTTAGCAAAGCACATGTCTGACATCGTTTAGGTTTAGTCTCGGGGTTTGCGAACACACCATGGTATAAGGTTGTCAAAATGGATTCGGCCGTGATGCGATTATATTTGCTGACTCATATTGGTCTATTCGGACAATGCGAGAGTCACTCATGGACCAACTCCTAAAAACGCCAGTCCGGTGAAAATGCACTAGCAGTATCTTGAGACACATACAAATATGTAGGTAGGTTTTGTCTACCTTATGCCTCTGCCCCCACTAAGGTCGGTAGATGCTTGTTGTCAAGGCCTACCCCTTCCGGTGTTTTCTGTATCAGGCGCCCTTTCCGTATGACATCTTTCGAATCAACCCGATACCTGAGTTTTACTCCCATAGCCGCAAGTTCTACATCAAGATACTTCAGTGCTCCTGGAACTGCTACCTTCGTCGTTTCCTCGCCTCCAACCCACTGGTTGCCCTGTCCATCTTCCCATATCTCGCCTTTTAACTTGCTCACTTCAACCCCCGGGATTTGATCCAGGCGCCTCGCACAATTGCGGCAACGCACTGTGTTCACAACTCGCTTCTTCCCGCCAAAAGGTGTGACCGTCGGCTGAACCGACAGGAACGAACCACACTTTCGACAGACCCACGTAGGGGTGTAATCGGAGCAGTTCAGGAGACGATCTTGTAAAAGAAAGGCGGTACCATGAGCTAGTAGAGCATCTCGCTCCATCTCACCTACACGAATACCACCTCCTCGTTTCCTACCCTTGATCGGTTGTCCTGTGGTAGCTACTACCGGACCTGTGGTTCTGACTTGGTACTTGTCGTTTACCATGTGTCGCAACCGTTGATAGTACACTACGCCGATGTAAATATCTGCTGCCAGCTCCTGACCTGTAATACCAGAGTACATTGGCTCGTTGCCGTGATAGTTGTAGCCAGCCTTCATAAGCTGATGGCCGAAGTAATCGGCCGCAGGGTTGTCTTCGTCAAACCGGAACGGTGTTGAATCTTGAGCTAGACCGTGAAGGGCTCCAGCCTTGCCAGCAAGCGATTCCACAAACATACCGATCGTCATACGGGACGGGAAGGCATGGGGGTTAATAATGATATCAGGTTGGATTCCAGATTCTGAGAAAGGCATATCAATAGCAGGCCATTTCTGCGAACACACACCCTTCTGCCCGTGCCGCGAAGAGAATTTGTCGCCGATAATCGGTGATCGGGGCATCCGGAACTTGATCGAGATTGTCTGGGCCGGTTCGTTGCCCAATTCGCTCCCAATTATTCGTACCTCCTCGATAAAAGCCTGCTCCGAGTCCTTGTACTTCTCGTACTTAGTAACTCCATCCCGGTTCACCAGATTCCCACTATAATCTGCCGAGACCATGTGATAGGCGAAGATGATATCGCCCTCTTGTACGGCACGACCTACGTGAGGGAGACCGTCATCGTCAAGCATAGTTTGTGTCCAGGCCTTCACCGTGCTGCTAGGAGCAAATCCGAAGAGCTTAGTCACATTTTTGGTTGACTTGCTCCTACTTTCATCTTTGAGTGTGTACTTCTTCGTCTTGTAGATTGTGCCATGGCCAAAACCCCTTTCATGTGCTGACTTGTTCAAAATCATAGCGTCATCCATGTCATACCCGGTATACGATATCACAGCAACGACAGCATTAGTTCCATTGGGGAAGTTGTCAAATCCATAGGCGTTGTGAAGAGGGGATCGAACAACAGGTGTTTGGCCAGTTTGGAGACGGTACATCTTGTTGTCTGTACGATACGCCAGAGCCGTTGCTGGTGTTCCCATTGTCTGCTTACCCATTTGACACTGGTACATGTTTCGTGGCGATTGATTAAAGTCAGAAAACGGCGTCATGTTGGCTAGGATCGATAGAATATTGGTGGGGTCAAATTCAACGTGTGTTGATTCTCCAGACACAATCTCTTGCTCGGTACAAGCAATAGACATATAAGGCTGTTCCAGCGTGCCAACAAAATCCTCCTTTTCAAGTGGGAGGTACTTAGCGGGCCGGACCATCCTGGCCGGCTCTGCCGACATGTAAATGCCTGGATATGATCCTCCATTTGATGCAGGTACGTGCCCTATTTCGAGCTGCAATGGTATTCCATGTGAACTCTCCACTTTCCAGTACCGAAAGGTGTCGGCTATTCGCCGCGATTCGGAAGGCTTACACCAACCTAAGATTCTGCCATTTAACATCACAACAACACTCTCATCAGTAGCGGCGGAGGATGTATCAACAACGCCAAGTTCAGCAGCAAGTTGTGGAATTGTTGTGGCGTCGACAGACTCGGTCATAATCTTGCATTTGTGGGCAAGATGGTTCAGCAGACCACATGGAGAACCGTCAGGGGTGTGCACGGGACACAAAAAGCCCCAGGACTCTGGTAACAGCTTGCGAACCGTTGTCGTCTTTAATTGGGCGAAGAAACTACCTCTGTGAACCATCCGGAAGTGGCTGATGAATCGCAGAAAGTTTAGTTTTTCGGCGACAACTGTGAACCCAGATACCTGCTGGAGGTCCAAACCTGATTGACTCGCCAAGTTGCCGGTGGATAGGAAGTATTCTAGGGCGTTGCCAACGTTTTCATTGGTCTTTTGGAAAATTTTGATAGGAAAGTCCTTCATGAAATCGTCAGAAGTGAAGGACCGGGAAGGTGCCCTTCTGAAGTATTCTCGTAGACCCATGCGTAAGCTGCTCGATATTAACTCATCCAGACGTTCCTTGATTATCTGGCCATACAAGAACCCACCAAGCAGGATTTCTTGATTTTGAACGGCATCGGGATTGTCTACAGCACAATCTCCAGCTACAAGGGCGTAAAGCTTTCTGATCATGAGAAGAAGCAAACGAAATTTATCGGAATCTTGCTCGTCCGTAACATTAATATTGCCAAGGTGGACCAACACGATTCTCCGGAGAAATTCAGTTCCAACTTCGTAGTTTGATAAGTTATCTGGTACTCCGAGAACAGGTCGGAACTTTTCTCCCAGGTACGCCCGGGTTTGTGTCATGGTATACACTCCATATATCTTATATGTACGTAGAAGGAGCTCGACACGATCAGTCAGGAATGTGTTCTGAATCCCTTTTGAATCAGGCGATCCGACTAGACCCTCGAAAATTTCTCGGTCGTTTGTCTCTACGAGTGCCTTTAGGACCATCATGACTGGTACCAAGTACTCATTCTTTCTCCACGAAAAGCGAAAGGTGACGTTGCCATCATTCAAATAATGCAGGACGTTTGTTTGAGACGTTTCATCAGGGCGGACGGACCTCAGTATAATACCAAACGGGGTGTAAGCAGCGCCACGATTGGTGAAGCTGGGACGGTTGATAGCTAATGGAAAGTTTCGCCTGTTCATAAGCAGAAGCCGTATGATCTTTTCGATGCCGTTGACGATAAAATACCCCCCAAGTTCTTCTGATTCTTCTTTACGCGCAACTAGTTGTGCGGGACTATTCCCCCTTAGGTGGCAATGGCTAGACTAGAACATGTTAGCACACTTGTTATAGGGAGGAGACCAATGGCACTCTACCTTCACCATGATCGGGAGTGCACCAATCTCTCGCACGAACTCCTTCGGGTCTCCATTATTTATTTTATACTCCAAGACAGCAGAGAGCTTCCCTCGGTAGGTAACGTGTCGTTCCCGGCATTCTGCCGGGAAGATCTCTCTCTTAGTAGCAAACTTATTGTTCGGCGGCAGAAGTGATTTTTGAAGGTGTACGCTCTTGTATCGAACCGAGAGTCTATTCCTCGACTCTGGAGGGGTGTTGTCATCGCCATCGAGGAACACTCTCGTCCCTATGTCGGCTAGGCCCCGGGCTAATAGGCCGCCGTCGGCAAATACGGCATCGAAGGACTCGATATGAGGGTTTACAGCTTGTTGTAGGAGCGGATAGGCGGAGTGGTCGGTGGGTGGGTTTCGGAAGAGGTCTTCGCGACGTAATGTATTGTACTGGTGATCCCAGCTCGTGGAAGTTGGCTTCGGCGCCATGACGGCGACAGGCGCATGGATTGCCCTAGTTGGGGTCGGTGGCAGATAGCAGGTTTGGACCGGATGATGAGGAATGCAAAGCAATTAAAGCTCCATGCGGCGTCTTCAGGAGTCTAGGTCCTTGTCGTGCCTCGGTAGTTGCTTCTAAACAATCTAAATATGAAGGAGTAATGAATCAGATTGGACTCTGGGGTTATGAAGCTATCGCAATTCCAGCTCGTTGCTAGAAAAAAAAAGTCTTATCTGGATTCTCTTCTTATCGATAGAATAGCTTATCCAATGGCGGGGCCTACTGCCACTGGACCTCGCTCTAGTTGCCTCCACCAGCTCCCTAATGTAGGTACCTCTACCTACCGGTATCCAGCACCACGTTACGTGCCCAGATAAGCACTAGATAATACCTAAGGCAGGTAACAGGTGATAATTAGTATTCGATTCGGCAGCCTCCGATCTTTCTGTCAACGATGACCATGAGGTTTCATTATATTGATCTATGTACCTAGGTAAGTATCTGCTACTATATAAGTATCTCTACGGAGTACTATAAGCCATTGTTACCTATCGGACTCGCCATCACGTAACCCCGTAGACATCACTGGACTTATCTACTCACTCTGTCGATATTAACCTTCCTGGACATACCTAACCAGCTTGTGGTAATGCTTGGGACTGTGTGTTTCCCTGGTACGGTCTAGTGAAGCCCTTGCGATAGGAGAACGTGGGGTTGGGGAGGGAGTGGGCGCGGTTCTCGTTGGTCCGTCGCTGAAACCGAGTCGAGGCCTCTTCTCACGAGGCCACATTCTCACCCCGGGCTCGCTCGTGTGCCAAGGGCGAGTCGCTCGTTCGTTATACAGCCCCCAACCCCCAACGCCAGGTGAGAAACTCTCGGGCACTCGCTTACCAACCCATCACGTCGGCTATCTAGCAAAGCAACTCGATGTGATAATCCTATTGCTTTTTATCCATGTGCTGGAGGAATGTAGTCAGCCAACAGTGGCGGCGGCTTCAATGCTCCCGGCACCGTTCTGGGTTGATGAACATAACGTCGGCCGTCGAGCATTCCCCGCCCCCTTGTCCCGCCAACAAAAGGTACGAGGCACGATGGATCTGGGGCTTGAGATCATTCTGCATCCTACTGCAGCTTGCATTAGACACCTACAAAGCTACCTGTATACTGTAGGTACACCCAAATCAGATCGCTGACTCACATCACCGTCCCTCGTAGATCTCCAATCTATACTTATGCAGGCATGTGTAGTAGAGAGTATGTGGTTAGTCCACCTGGAGATATGTGCTACGTCCGGAGACCTGCAGTGCTTCCTCTCGATTATTACGTGCCATGTAGAATGTAGAAAGTGTGGAAGTACATACGCAGCCTCAAATCAGACCCTAACCCTCAACCTACCATTCTGTTTCCGCACTTGGTTTGCAAACCTTGAGACTTACTTACATTACAAAAGTCGTCATTACGATTCTTTGGGTGGCTGTTACGTGGACAGCGTTACCGGAGCCATCGACCCTCCGTCGTTCCAGTCCCCTACCTGCTACTACATTATCTACACGTACATCGAAAAGAGCCGAAGCTGCGCCAGTCGTCGCACTAGGCCAACCAGGAGCGTCGATTACGAAGCCCATATCACAAGTACCAAAGTTGGGTTCATTATCTGTCGGCCTGGACCTGGTGTCTCTCTTATATACCTAGACAGACGGAAGCTCATGGCCCTATTACAGTAAACATTTGAAGGTACGGAGTATATGTCTATCCTCTTAGCTCTAGATGTAAGTATACCAAAGTACATACATACATACATATATGTATACCTATATGTACGTTAGGTACCCGAGGAAGACTCATTTCCCGATCAGGATTATCTAAACAAGCCCACAGGAGCTATACCACATGGATAGCACCCTCCCGGCGAGACGATAGTGAGCTACCTATCTTGAATTCATCTCCCACTAGACGAAACCGGCCTCACTCCTTCTGGTACGTAAAAATCATAGTTTAAACCTCTACTCTACATATACACCAAGAGGTCAGCGTGGAAGCAGCAGAGAAGAAGACTCCAAGGGCCTCTATGATTCTCGCCTATACAGCACTTCGATTAACTACCTATACCTACCTACCTACATACATCACGTAGATGAGGTACTGCTATACCTACAACTACAAGAACTCCTAACGGTAGCTGTTAGGGTAGAACAGCCGCTTGCGACCGGCCCGTTCCCTGTCAATCCCTAACCTAGCGGGACCAACGTATTTGCAGTACGAGGCCTGGAGCTCGACAGAAGCGCAGTGCTTCGCTCCCCCCGCGCGCGCGCTTTCTTGCGACCCGCACTCGGTCTAAATCGAACGTCAACTGCTATTTCAGTCGATCCTGTATACTCGCCTGCCTAGCTACCGACGGAAACGCAAATCTGTTCTGTTGATGCTTGCGCCGCGAAACTCCACTGGCCGCTCGATAAACGAATGAAACCCCCGTCTTTCTAGCCGCTCTGTGACGCTGTCTCGTCGAATGCAAGGTTGACCCTCATCAAGCATACCCCCCCCCCCTCTCCCTCCCCTCCCCTCCTAGCCCAGCAGCCCACTAAGCCCACCAAGCAAGCCCCCCCAAAGCCCACCTGGCTTTTGGCACCTGGTTGATCACGTCCGGTCAAGGCACGGGGCATCTTACAGCTTGTGCGATCTCCGTGGTGGGGAACTGTCACCCTCTGCCAGCAGCGTCACTCTCCATCCCACATTCACCTTTCTCATCAACGCTGTGTGCTGTGTCCTCACCACCAGCAAGTAGCTCCATACCTTGTCTTGACCGGCCCGCCCGTCGCCGTGAGCGCTAAACAAGCAGCAGTGCCGCCGCTGTCGTACGAGACATTTTATTTATTCATTACTTTGCAGCTTAGAAACACAGACTATTATTTAACACGTTGTTTGAGACATCCCGGTCATATCTTTTTTTGTTCAACCCATCCTTCTTCAGCAGCCCAGCCTTGCGCCCACGTTCCAGTTCGTCCCCGACTTCCTTTATTTCTACAACCGCCGACTATACTTTGTCGTTTAACGTTAAGCCATCGCCGCCCACCCAACATCGATCACCAAGCACCTGGCACTTGGCAACAAGCACCTAGCACCCAGAGCTTAGCACCTAAAACTTAGCACCTCTTCACCGACGCCATGGCAGGATTGTTTCGCAAAGTATACGACTGGTTACTAAGGACCTTTTGGTAAGTCTGTCGGTGCCCTTCGGAATCATGGGACCTATTCCCTTCCGTGGTCGCATTTGCACGCGCCGCCTGCGCCGGCGGGTGTAGACTAATAGCCATCGATAGGGCAAGCGAGATGGACGTGACGATGATCGGCTTAGAGAATGCAGGCAAGACATCTCTACTTCGGGTGTTGTCTGTACGTATCTGCATGCTCCAGTATGCTGTCCACCCCAAACCACCGCTAACACATGGGTTCATAGGGAGGCGAGTTCACGATCGAGTAAGCGACTTACCCTTCCAAACGATCCGCATATCCTCCTCCAGCACGCAGCCCATATCATACCAGTGTTCCCCTCGACTGATCCATGTAGTTCCATTCCCACCGTTGGCTTCAACATGAAGCGGGTACAGCGTGGTCATGTGACGATCAAGTGTTGGGACTTGGGAGGCCAGCCTCGTTTTAGACCGATGTGGGAGAGATATTGTCGTGGCGTGAGTGCGATTGTCTTCATCGTTGACATAGCGGACGGTGTCAAATTACCTGTGGCCAAAGAAGAACTGCATTCCCTGATGTCGCAAAAGACCCTTGAGGGCATCCCCTTGCTGGTGCTTGGTAACAAGTCAGACCTACCCAACAAGATCTCAGTCGACGAGCTCATCGACTCTCTGGATCTAAAGACCATAGCACACCGAGAGGTATCCTGTTACGGTATAAGTGCAAAGGAGGAGACCAACTTAGAGGCCGTGGTGCAGTGGCTTATGAAGTGGGCAAACAGATAAGCCAACTTGCGTCTTGCCCATGGTATCGCGTGGGTTAGGACGCGGTCTCTGCTCCCCTATGTTATCTTCCTTTCCCAACGTCTTGCAACAGTTTGATGCATTTTCAATGAAGCTCATGATATCCCGGGACCTTAAGATGGTTTCGTTTCCCCAGGCGGCGACGACCTAATATATAAAATTTCTGTCGTGGGTGGGCAAAGGGAGTGTTGCCGCGCTGCTAGTGTGCGTCCAACCTCTTCGGGCGGCATTTTATGGCACTCCAATACCTCGACGGACGTCATCTGCTCAGCGCGGTTCTCACTGCGTTGAGATACAAATAGTGTCGACAATTGCGGGATTCGAAGTGCTAGAGTAGAGAGCGGGTGCCTTTCCATGGGAGGGATTTCGACCTGGGAAGGAGCAATGGCGATCGGATATTGTTAAGAACCAGCACACTGCTGGTCCGGCAACGAAACTCTTTGTATTTAGGCGCATTTTCTGACGAGATCAATGACGATTCATGACATGACTTAGAATCAATGTGTTGAGAACAGCCAGGAGGTGATGCCATCGGCTCGCTCGTATATAAAACGAGAGAATGCAATGAAAGGGCGGCAGAACAGATGTATGAATACGATCTGTCGAAGACTTGTCACTTGACAGAAAGGATGAGAATAGAAGAAAAACAGAAAAACAGAAGACGCTACCCGCCCCCCAGGGAAATTGCTCTGACGAACGAAGGAAGAGGGAATTAAAAACGGAGAAAAGAGCTGAGCTGATACTGGGTGGAATGAAGGGGGCAGATCAGGATGCTTTTGAAAGGGCTACACGCGCGCCGACACACACACACACACACCACACCTCTCAGCATGCGGTGATGCGTTGGCAAAGTCTTTAACCTAGGCGTAGTCGCGACAGGGGCGGCAGGTAGTGATTGGCTGCGGGCCAACCAAGCCGGGGCGCAACGTGGACTCGCTTCAAGGCAATAATTGTGTGCTGGCAAAACCAAAAGTGGGTGGGTAGGTATAGGTTAGGTAGTGTGCATTTGCATTTGGAGCGCTCGTGTTATTTTTTGGGGTTCGTTCCCGTTCGTTGCGTTGTCGAGTTGCATGTGGAAGAGGACGGAGACGGAGACGGAGTCGCAAAAGCGCGTGTGCCACCACCTTCGAGACAAGTTGTCCAAGGGGGTTTCAGAAAAAAAAAAAAAAGGGAACAAACATGCTAGGATTGAGGTACTGTACATACCTACACTTCTTCGTATGTAGGTAGGTAGGTATAGTAGTAACCCGAAGTATTGGTTCATCTCCTGGCTCGGTTCTGATAGGCACAGCACGACCCAACCCGCTGTCGAGATGCAATGCAGACAGCAGACGCTCGAGTAATGATAGGGAGGGTTTGCAGATATTTTCGAAGCAGCAGGCGTGCGCGTGCATGTATCTAGGTAGACTTGGGTACTGGATTAGCTGTCGCTGCTGTTGTTGTCGCTGCTGCTGTTGTTGCTACTACTATTGTTGCTGCTGCTGTTGTTGCTGTTGCTGCACTGTAGGAATAGTAATAGGCAGGTGGGCGTCACATCAGGGCATGCTCGCGGCTTCGGAGAATTTTGACGTGGCAGCAGTTCATTAGACAGTTCTGGAGACAGTTCGACACTAGGGGAGGTTAGGTAGTTTGTAGTCTGTTTTGCGGGCTCCGTGATCCCCCTCCTGTCTCTGTAGTATCTAGTATGTACTTACATATAGAATAGACATTGGGGAAGCATCTCGGTTGAAACAACTGCGCCGTCTCCTGACTTTCTTCCAAGGGGCTTGGTTCCGTCATCTCTGTAACTTGACTTCCCCATCTATCAGGATAGATAATGTACACTACCCGTCGATTGAGGTTGTACCGACTTGAACGGCGAGAAAGAAATTACCTTATACTATACGGATCCGTATTTACTGTACATACATATTAGACGGGCGAGTCTATTCAAGTCGCCCGTTTGCCTAACACACTTCCCGCCCGCTTTACTGTAGTTACCTACCTACCTACCTACCTACCTACCTACCTACCTACATAGTGTAGTGAGTCGCAGGAGCAATAAGATGGAGCACCCAGTCACATAAAGACGAGCCGCCATCTTGGTAACCGCCAATCTCAATCTCGGCAATGTGGGTAGGTAGGTGTATAACATGAAGAGGTACCCATGACCATCATGTACTACCCTGCATACCTACATAGAGGTAGGTACTTCGAGCAAGAGATGTCAAAACATGGGGCAACTTGTGAGATCTCACACCTAAACACCTCAACAACAAGTAACCTGAATAACTACCTATGAAGCCCTCAAAACTTGGCCATAACCCAACTGTTAACACGTGGCGCCCACAGTTAGGTTATCGTAAGCTTTACAATCCAGCGCGGCCGAGTAACAACAGCTCTACTATACCTACTACTGTACAACAAGCCAATCGCCAAGCTTGAAGAAAGCAGCTATGGTAATGTCTCTAACCAAAGGTTTGCAAACAACGTCGTGGGATCCGACCTAATCCAAAACCTATTGACAACGGCAATGAAACCATTGCGATATGGCACGGCCGTCTCATTGGCGCCGATATTCCAAATCCATGCCGAGTTGTGTTACGTGTATGAGGGTGCCGCAGCAGCCCAAATGACAGATCGAAGGTTCACTCAGCCTTGATAGCGGAGCCGATAAATGAGCGCACCTCCAGCCGGCAGTTGAGCTGCTGCTGTCTTTTGTCTTCTATGCACTGCTGTATCTACCTAGTCGATAATATGTATATGTAAGCTAGGTAAGTTATGTAAGTACCTACTGACTGCATGTGTATAGGTAGGTAGTTAGTTAGCAGGGAAAGGAGGCCACGCAAACATATGAATTCGGCATGATGCTCAAATGTTCGAAACAGCATGCTAGGGAATGGATGGATGCATCAACAACAATCGGTCACGACTACTTCCGAAGACATTTTGGAATTCCTCTGGATCCGTCGCTCGGGTTCTGTCTTGGGCTTGAGTCAGCACTCAGCAGTAATTTTGCAGGTGTCCACTGTGCCTACCTAGGTACCCGCCTACAGTAAGGTTGGTAGCTTAGGTAGCTTCGCCCAGAGCAGTAGCTAGAAGGCCAAGGGACTCGGACGGATGTTAGGGCACTACAACACGCTAGCACAGCCACAGTCCAGTCCCAATTCAGGTCTCAATCGGCTGCCAAGCTGTCAGTCTACTGGTCCTCGCCTCTTGTGCCACGCCATCTTCCCATGGACCTACCCGGCATCCGGCTCTTCCCCAGCACGTACCTAGCACTAAAGCACTCAAGACCCTTGCTGCATGCCTTGTGTTCCAACCTGAGGTGATGACGACGGAAGAGTCCTTTAAAACCCGGAATCAGACATAAACCACCCATCTCCACCTTCTCTGTTTCATCTCATTCTAACAGAAGATTCAATATTTTTTTTTCTTCAATAACCCTCGCCGTTTAGTACCTACCAGAGGCTAACTATCAATATCTGTTCATCTCTGCGGATCATCAACACCATCCATACCAGGGCACTTGATAGCTCTCCCCAGCCTTGCTGAGTGGACCCCAAGTCCCCAACGCCACCTGCATACCTAGGTACCTGAAGGGTATCATCTATCATCGTACAACAACAGCAAAAATAAAAACAACATCAAGCGAGGACCGTTTTCTAGCGATAATATGGCGCCCGTTTTAGAGCAGGTCAGCGCCATGTTTCTAAAGCGCGACATATGTCCATACAACACCGTCTACGACAACGGCCGATGTGTGCGCCCGAGCAATTGGTATTTCTACGGGCGCTGGATTTTCGCCGCCGTCATCATTGCGCTTTTCCTATTGGCATTTTTCCTATGGGCGTAAGTATTACATTCCTCCAATCGCTATTAGCACCTATCCAGGAACCAAGGGCTAACATGAAAGCAGCTGCATCAACTCTCGCCGTCGCCGCCGCCAGGGGGCCAGACCAATGTATGGCACTGGTTGGATGGCACCCCCCCAATATTACGGCAATCACAACAACCCCAATGCATACAGCCAGCCACCACCGGCATATGGGGCGCCTGCGCAATCGTATCCCATGGACAATCGCTATCAGACTACTGACGGTCATTATGGTCAACAAGCGAGCGGCATCGAGCCTCCTAAGAACGTGTATGGTGGCGACTACGCCCCTCCGTCTGGCCCGCCACCAACCAAGTAATACTACTCTTATCACCATTGAGGAAATGAGGAGGACTCGCGGATCAAAGTGTGCATGACCAAGCGTCATCCTATGCACGGGAATGTGAAGGGGGATTCTGTATTCTTGCGTGGGATCAGGCGTTGTTGGTTTGTCTCGCCTCAAGGCTATTTTGATACTGGTGTTGGTGTAGGGGCATGGCAGTTATGAAATTCAAGGATGCCACTCCTTCGCAGGTTGGTAATGAAAAGGCACGCCTTTGATGATTATAGAATACATAATGATTCTCATCGTTTTACATGATGTCTCATATACTACAACAACAAAACGAAAAACTAATTGCACATTAATCTCGTCTGGAAAACCTAACGCGCATATCATACTTGATTACTCTTGTTATTTGCCAAAACAGTTTGGTTAGAGGATTAAATTATTGCTTGGTCTGTCTAGGGTATAGTATTTATTGATACCACTACTTCTTTAGGTTAATAAATCTAAGCGAATTGAACATCACTGTCATCATTTTGCACTATCCATATGACAAAGTAGAGCAGTTACAATGTGCCTCTCATCCACTTCACACGCAGTCCTAAAGTTCCTCCAGTTGACAGATAAGTATCTACTCCGTACTCCGTAAGTGATTCACATCACATGATGTAGATAGGTAGGCTACTGGGATGCCCCTCCTCTCTAATAGGAGGCCTCCTGCTGACCATGGCCTTGGTATTAGGAATTCTTGGCAATCTTACACCGTATTTGTTCCAACTTGCGTTGAGCTGCGCCTCACTATTTAATTCCCATCTTAACGCCGCGCCGTATTGTGCGGACGGAACGAGCAAACAGCCGTTCGACTAAACTAAGCCTCAGACTACAATCCATCTAGGGCGTGAACAGCTAACTAGTAACCAATAAGTCGATCAACTTTGCTTAATCAGGCGTAAAGACATATTTCCAACAGGAAAGTACCGTGCACAACTTGAGCCTCATCTATAATTCACTAATACACAACTACTTACATATAAAGACAGGGTGTGGGTGTGTTTTCACAACATAAATGCATCCTAACCCTTGAATCAGTAATACAAACAAGACTATTTCACTGCCAGGTTCCCCTTAGAGGCCTTTATATATCCAATATGTTTAGCTATAAATTAATAAACACAAACTAACGCACTCAACATTGAGACAAGTACTGTGTAACAGTTGGACACTCTAGATACCCTGTGCAATCCCACGCTGTAGATGCATGTTGCATCATAAGAGCAAAGAAAGGTGACAACAGTTGGGTCTGGGAGTGATTTGGTCTAAAACCGCGAGCTGGAACTTGTCTGGCCACATGACCTGCCGCAGGACATCACAACAAAGGTGTCTCTTGTAACAAACTGAGACTTGTTATAGTTTCTCTTGCTTTCTAAAGTGTCTTGGCTTTGCTTCCACGAACCCGATGGTGAAAGCACTGCCTATAAGAGAGGGTATAATGGTTTTGGAGATCGCTATTAACAACGCAGCTATGTATGTGCGCGCAAATCTGTTTCTGCCATAAACTTTTTTCTTTGTCAAGGACAGCAGATAACAAGCACTAAACAAATTCAGACACAATACAGTGCATTTTGTACAGACTGTATTGATGGCATCAACCAAGCTTTTTCTAGAAGTATTGCACATATATATGCTTGTGGGCGATTTTAAACTTGAATCCCCTTGTCAACATTCACTGCTACCCTCGCATAGTTTGTCTATACTTAAGCGTCAGAGAGGTAATACATCGAAGATGAAGATTTGTGATTTAATGGAAACGGCATTAACAATATATAATCACCATATCCTGTTTGAACCGGCTTCTGCACTACAGGAGCGCCTCAAGCTGATTTCTGTTATCCCCAGTGACAGCCCATTGCGTTGAAAACAACGAGCTTTAGTATATATATAGGGTTCATGCTATATTAGCTTGTAGACGTGGCCTTTTAAACTTGCTCTAGTTTCTACTGCACAAAGCCGTACTCTATGAATTATACAACTATAGGAGATTACAAGACTACTTACAAGTGTTGGGAGACAACATATTCTGTCACCGTTTGTACCTCTCTATGCGTACGTCGAGGCTGTAGAAGAGTATATACAGGCTGGCATATCATGGACTATTCTATTGAATAGGTTGCTGACTAGTTGTTATATCTTCTTTCTCTGCGGCTTGTTCCTTTCGGCCTGGGATCAAGTCCATTAGGATTCCTAGTTGCCATGTCTGTTGCCTGAGGAACTGTCATGTATCTGGGTTAAAGAGTTTAGCGACTTCTTTCCTTTGGTACCTGCACTGGCTGCTACGCGACCGAGCAACAACGCGCTCCTCGTCGCCGCACAAACAACGTCGATACTATTCACTGTAACTAACATAACCCAATTTGCAGACTACGTACCTACGTACCTACCTGCCTATTTGTTTTCCTCCTTCTCTCACCCACCAGACTCTTTCCAGCTCTCTCTTTACTTGCATCAAAAACACCCATCTGTTCATTTACTCATCCATCCACTCAACCATCCATCCACTCAACCATCCATCCATCCATCTCTCCTACTGCCTTGCACGCCATCGCAGAGAACATGTGCTTCGAAACCAGCACCACCTACGGGTGCGGCCACTGGAACATCGTTGTCGCTCCGTGTAGAGTCCGCGGCACAACGAGATGCCAGCTGTATAAACTCCCGCCTCGCATCAATACTTGGTACTGTAGCCCGGCCTGCCCTGGTATGAGTATCTGGGTACCGTCGGCAGGGTTCAACTGGCAGCAGCCTGCCATGTCCAACTTACAACAGACTCACGGACAAAAGCCTGCGTTCTCGGGTTTTGCGCCGCCTCCTCCCGATGTGCCAACCCTTAATGTGACAGCACTGAACGCGTCATCTCGATTTGAACAGGCCTCTCACATGTCGGCGGCTGAAATGCAACTCTATTACACCGCAACTCATGGTATGCTAGTTCGTGACGCGCAAGCTCCTTACGCACCGTATACACCTTACCCCAGTGCATCAAACACCTTCACCAGCATGTACCCCTCTACCCCTTCATATGGACCAACTGGCCAGTGCCTAGTCACCCACTGGCAACCATTCGAGTCCTCGACTTATCGGCCCATGTTCCCCCAGACGGGGTTGGCCTCCGCTCACGGTGGGCTGTCGAAACTGGCAGCTGCGAATACGGAAGCAGAATCTCATGAATCTTCGGTGCCTGAGGCTCAGATGTACGAAGAGGGACAGAAACCACTATGCGAGCTTATGGAGGAAAAGTGTAAGTTCATCATTAGTCTGAAAGTTTCCTCATGCGTTTCAGATACCCTCTTTTTACGCCTTTTGCTTTTACTCCTTCTTTCCTCATAATATAGAGTCTTCGCTGATCATGGATCTCCTTTACTACTGAATAGCCCTATCTTCTGTCAATACCTATAAGGGAGTCAAGAAATACAGCAATGGAGCAGCGTTTGAGTCTGACGCTTCATACCTTTCGGATAGCAGCGAGACGCTTACTAGTGGAGGCGGCAATGACACTATAGGCGGCAACAGTGATGAGGACGACAGTGACAGTGCTGGATATCCCAGGAACGGTGCTGACGGCGTCATTGATCTTCCAACGCGCGATCGCGCCAATGGCTTCTATATGACTGGCGTCGACTTCAAAAATAGCCTGCACATCGACACAACCGGCACCTTTCATCTTGGTTCGCAGTGGCAAGTCCCCAGCTCTAAGGCCGCACAATCAGCCGCTGGCTCCAAATTTGGCAAAGCGTCTATTTGGACTGAATGGACTCAACCAAAATCGAGCAGCGCCATGGGCCCCTCTCTGCCTAAGCTTAACACCGCCCTCCCAGACGAGATCATGACGGGTCAGATGCAAACCCTGGATCTAGGGAAGACTCGCGAGCCACTGCCAGGCCGAAGTGACGGTCGCATGAGAGAAGAACCCCTGCATTATGGAAGTGATGCCCAATACCAAGCTATGTCCCGCTCCCTCGACGATCACTATGACTACGCAGACTTCGAGACAGAGGAGGATGCTTTTTTTTGTGAGGCCAAAAAAGATTTCAGTGGCAGCTCCATCAGAGAAGGTTCCCAGAAATATGGAGGTCGTACACAGTACTATGGCAGCTCCATCAAAGAAGGCTCCCAGAAATATAGAAGTCGTATACGGTACTATAGCGGCCCGAGCTTTGCTATGGCTTCTGACAACAACTACGCGGATGTTAAGACAGAGGACAACAACTATGTCGGTGTTAAGACAGAGGACAACAACTATGTCGATGTTAAGACAGAAGACAACGATGACGACCGTTTTGTACTAAGAGAGGAACCCATCCCTGTTGATCTTTCGATCCGGGGTGCTCTTTACTCTAATCTTGATCTCTAAAAACGCCGGGATCATAATTGTCTTGGTGTATTAGGTTGATTGAGCGTTGGTTGGCTGATCCATCATTAGATGGATAAGGGTGGAATGAAGCATTAAGTCTTTTAGCCCTGGTATGAGATTGGAAAAGGGGAAATGTTGTGCACAGGTCATGAAAAGGATGTTTGGGGTTGCAGAAAAGCAAGTAATGGTTTGATGAAAAAGGATGTGAAGGGCTGTGCATGTAAGCCAGAGGACGAAAACTGTAATGTTGAGCATAAGGTCTCATATGACTTGGGACATTGAATGACTGAGGAACGTCACTGCCTGTATATGAACACAGCTTTGTGGTCTACCTAGTCGAAAATATGAAGATGTGTTACATCGAATGTTGGGTTTATGTCTGTGCAACTGTGATCAGAACACTGGCAATAGGCTGAGACAATAAGCTCAGATCTCAGGGTGTGGAACAAGAAAACAACCAGTTACAACAAGGTATCAAATATGCAACCTAACTATACACTAGCCTGCTGCTGCAGTGCTTTCCCCATTCATTGCCGTCGTTGTGCAAAGTGCATGATAATATGCCCCAAGCCCCTTTGAACGCCTAGCTCTTTTCGGCAGCTAACCTAATACCCTAGTCGCGTATCTACAAGTCGAGGAGGAGAGCCTCTGGTTCTCCAGCCTTTGTAGATGCGGAATCACAAGAAGAAAAAAATAAAGATGAGTCTACATAATCATTATAATCCTTCCCAAGTGTGCTGCTGTTGTTGGGTATCTTGTGCAGGCTTATAGGTTCGATATCCTGGATACGCAGTCCCTCCATTCGCACTCTGACCTGGACCAGGACTGGACCGGGCATCTGACCGAGTGTATCCAGAATTGAAGTCAAATCCACTATTATTTCGGATCGGTGATGTTGGAGGCTGGGGCTGAACATATTGCTCTGGTGCCGCGTTTGTGAAACCATCATGAGCATCGTTCGAATACCCTTGGTGAGAGGACGGCGGATACTGTCCATTGTATTCATTGTTGTATTCGTCATGCGTGCGGGAGCGTTGGGGAGACCTGTAATCTGCTTGCGGGGCTGGCGATCTTCGAGCATTAGCGTAACCATAACCTGCCTGAGCGCCAGGTGAGCCCATCCGGGGCGCGTTTCCGTATCCGTAGCCGGCCTGCGGAGCTGGCGACCTCCGGTCACTACCATAAGCGTCATTGGCTGGCATACCGCGGTAGTCGTTGTTATTATATGATGTGGGTGTGCCGCTACGTCCAAATTCATCATTATAGGGCCTAGGCGCTCGGGACTGGGGATACTGGGAGTAACCTTGGTTGCCATTTGAACGATCGTAACTGGTGTTATAGTCCTGATTCGGCGTTTGTCGACCCATTGAGCCAGCAACTGCCGCTCCTGCTACGTTGTTCATACCGTTCGATGAATACTGCTGACCATAGCCATGGTTGTCATATTCGTTATAACCTTGTTGATTCATACCATAGGCACCTGTATCATTATGCCCAGCAGCCATGTATCCATTTGGGTTGCCGGTGCCTGCCGGCGGGCCGTAAGGTGACAATGCACGGGGTGATGTTGTAGCAGGTGCACCCACGTTCATTTGCGAAGAGTTCTGTACCGGCTTCTTCAATGGTTCCATCTCAACAGACTCCTCTTCAACAAGGACTTTCTTTGAGCTAGCATCCTCCCAACTAGGCATTGCAGGCAACGCATCCGCATCCTTCTTGTTCCCAGTGTCGAATTCGGCATATTGGGGAACGCTCGGCTTCATCGAATCGAACCCACCATGCATCGAGTCGAATCCGGCATGCATCGGAGCAGGGGAGCGATATGCCTGGTCGTGATTGGGGGGGACAAATGGTTCGTCAAGGTATTTACTACGCTTGCCACGAGGAGGATCACAAAGGCCACAGCACTGGCCACAACATTTCAGACAATAGCAGCATTCGCAGCAGCATGACAGGCCACAGCAGCAACATCGGACGATACACCAGACGATAGAGAGGACAATGAGACCCGCAATAATGAACAGCGCGATGACAGGCCACCTGGGGAGGTTAGTTGATTGTCTGGTCCGGAGAGATGTTCAACGTACTTGCAAAACGAAGCCTGGAAACAATTGTCCCAACTTGAAAAGGCAGTCGCAGCATCGTGAATATCGTTGGTAATTCCATCTATAGATTGGCGTTTGCCCAGCGCGGCGACGGTGCTTCGCGAAAGCAGATCCACGAATGCATTTCCCCAGCTGCGGCCGTGGAGGCTGCGCTCCATCGCAGTTCCGATGTGCGGCATGTTCTCGGGTTGCCGTCTTATATGCTAGCACGTGCGATTTGTTTCTTCAAAATGGCTCGCGCTTCTAGAGCTTGCGATAGTGCGATCATTGGCGTATCGTTTCGCAGCTTAGAAAGTCGGTAGCGGATGTCTGATCGCCTCTAAGCTGTCCAAGATCTTCCCGTCCCGCAGCAAACACAATTAAAAACCCGTAAATGTGCGCGTCCCCCGAGTGCGCGCAGCCAGGAGAATGATGTAAAACGATAGTGTGTAACTACTGCTGAAAAAAACGCTGCTCGCCGCTTTGGTAGTGACGGGCGTGAAAAGAGCCAACCAACAGAGCACAGATGACGGGCGCTTTCAAAGGATATGGAGGCGAGTGAGTTGACCCAACAAAGCGATTGTCATAAGAGGCAAATGCAAATATTGACGGGAGAATGGGCGTAAAAGCGAAGCTTCAGGGGCGGAGGATTGGCCTCAGAGTTCTATCACACAGTACCTCGACTCAAAAGGAATGACTGCCTACCAGAGTAAGAAAATTGAGCACTTGGTCTTTGGTGTCGCTCTCATGAACCCGAAGAGCGAGCGTAGAACGGGAAAAGCAAAAAGAAAATGAAAAGCAGCGATCCCCCCAATGCAAATTGCTGCAGTAAAGCACCTAAGATACGCAATCGCGGCTGGGATTCTCGGTAGGCTTGGGGTGGCGTGGCACAAAGGCTGGGCGTCCTGGATTTTAGTCTGCGCAGGCTCTGCACTAGACGTGAACCCCTGAAAACTACCCCCGCAGAGAAGCCAATGGCCACTGGCAATCTGGTGCAACCTCCAAGTTCCGTCCCCTCTTCCAAGGTTCCCATCCCTCGGCGTCTACAGTGCACCACATCTTATATTTACTGTACCTACCCAGCAGTCTTCTTGATAATCCCGACAACAACGCATGATGTACACTACTCTGTATCTGTACTCTTCAAGATGATACTTTTAAGATGAACATTTCCTTGAATACACTCTGCACGACCAAATTGGCACAGCGCCTATGAGACGCGCATCGCTTATATGGTCGCCGAGAGTCCTTGTTTGTCTCAAACTGCTGCCTGTGACACTTCAATCATTGGTCGAGGAGGAGGCTGTGTACTTGAGTAAGTATAAAGCGTCCGGGTCCTGTCCGGGTGCCTGCAGCAGAGGCGTTCGTTTGGCGCTGCCGGACACCGTTTCATCGACAGCTATAGATAGGCTACTCGTGCAGCTCACGCAGCCCACGCAGCACTGCAATATTCAGCCTGCTCCAGCTTGCTGCTATTCCCATGTAAGGCTGAGCAAGCGAGAAGACCAGCGCTTCGCCGTCGCCGCCATCGTTCCAGCTGCACCTCATTCTTCTTTCCTCCACCAAGCTTCTCTACATATAGTCAGTGCCCCTGTGCCTTGTCTAGGACTCACTGTTTCAGCAAAATGCAGATCGACCGTCGTGATCCACTCGCGGACCGACGACCGACATCCCCTCGAGTCATTCCTTGACGTAGATAATACCTTACCCTGGTTAAAGAGAGCGGGAGGCTAGATTCGGTTCGATTCTGCCTAAGTACAACGAACAACAGCTTTTACGATGCTTCAAGAACATTCTTTGGGTTTAACAGGTAGCGCATAGACCAACAGGCCAAACACTCTAAGTACTGCATGTACCGTGCCCTGACTACTGCCCTGACTTGACTGTTTTCAGACAAACGCTTACATTAGCGCCCAGGCCTGCCCAAGAATCCTGTGCCTTGGCATCTTCGGAGATGCCAAGCTTCTGTCAAGCATAACGCTAGCCGAAGCTAAAAAGGGATAAAAGCGCCAAGATATCTCCGAGCGAACACCGTATCATGAGATGATATGATGTTGCTTGTCTATAGGCAGTTCAAGCTGGTGTAATATCATAATGGGTATTGACTACCAACCTTGTAGACATTTGCATTTTCACATACAGGTCTAGCTTGATGAAGTGGTCGAGAAATAAGCCAACGTAGCGGGTGTATCCTATGTGCTGGAATTCGTCCTTCGTATCAACTCGACAAGTTCTGGAACCGCAGTCTAGTTATAGGTTGACAATTAATTATGCTGGTTGAGATTGCCATTCATCAACTCTGATTGAATAAATAGGTGTCCTGGTCATTATATATATAAGTATATAGATACGGCTCACCATGGTGTATAAACCTTATCATGGTTGCCGTAGTAGCTAGCCTTCAGATGCTGCTGACCGGCGAACTTCAGGCGTTGCTTCCACTCATCCCCCCCATGTTGCAGAGGCACATGAACAGCCTGATCACCTACGAACGTAGGCGAGGCTATAATAATCAACAGGAATGTAGCCTTTCAACAGACATTCCCACGGAACCACCTTAGTGGCTCAGTGGTAAAGTAGTCGACAGGACAAACTCCTTGTGTCAGAGGCAGGGCCATAGGCATTCAAGGGTTTTCCGGTTCGGACGGATGTTGAGCTTGCCTTAAGCCCCCGGATTCTTTTTTGATTTTTTTTTGTTCGTAGCTCTCAATTACTCCGGTTCGATTGACGCCTCTACCCCTTTTTATATCTCTTTCCTTCTCTCCTTTGATAACTATTTGGCGTCCATGATATGCGAAGTATATGCGTCCACTACTTGTAGAAACGCTTCACTAATAGTTTAAGGCAATCATAACCACCACCATACATTTGTTTCGCTACGAGATAACACGTCCTAAATATCCATCTCCCGGGTCCACGAAAACTCTCTTCCCGATACCATGGCTATAATTTGTAATATCTAGGAAGTCGTTAAGCGTAAACGTGGTAGCGATAAGACGACGTTATGAGAGGAGGATATGGGTGTTGAGTAGCAACACTTCAAAGATAATCGCAAACACTAGGTCTTTTGTGATGTAATCTTCGCTGTTAGGTGACGCCTGGGGATAGTCCAAGGAACAAGCGTACGAGAGAGGGCGGTAACATGCGTGTCTAATCATCGTCCTAGTCATACAATTCTACAAAATGGCATCCAATTTGCTACTACCAAGTACACCGATATATATGCCAAAAATCGCTATTTACAGTCACCACGCTCTAGGTAGTTTAAAAGGCTAGCTAGCACCAAACGCGAAAACGCCTGTTTAGTAAACCGATGCCGTAATTCTTGCAGTAGTCTACTCGTGAGGAACCAGCTCGGTGGGGAGTAGTTTGCTCCCTTCCCCTTGGCTCCGGCTACTTCCGACAACAGTCTGGCCGTCTAAGTCCGGGTCGTATTCTTCGCGACCATTCTTGCCATCCCTCCCCTTCTTATCTTTGAAGCCTGCAGGCCTCGACATCAGCACACTTTCGGTGCTTTCGCCGCTAATCGACCCATCATCGCTGTCATCCCCAAAACCATCGTCGAAAGGGTCTCTGTCGTCCACCTCCTGGGGTATTCGTTCATGACCCGTCTCCTTCATTTTGATGAAGCTGTCGATGATGTAGTACTGGATGGCGTTCATTATGAGAGGAAATAGCATCATGACGAAGAATATCTGTAGCCGCTCGTTGCCCTCGGTCCACCCGAGTGCCCAGTCTCCCACATGTGATATCCACGGCAATATCAAAAATATCAGCAATACACATATCTTCATGCCAAATAGACCACAGAAGTAGATGACGGACTGCTTCAGCCACCACCATGCGTTTGGTGGGTTACTGTAGTTGCCAGACTGTATCGATTCACGCGGCTTACCCAAGGGCGTGTAGGCAACAAGCCCGGTTATCACGCGAAGGAGGACTATTAGGATGGGAATGCCGATGGTAGTCTAGCAACACGATCTGGATTAGCGTCTATGATGTCATGTATGAGAAGCGGATAAGCTGGCGACTTACATCGATAGCTAAGTTTAGTAGGTAGAAGGAGCAAGGGTTAGGAACATAAGGGACGTCGCCTCTTCGGAGCAACCTGACGACAGTCTCCACGCCGGCCGGCTCCAACTTGAAGGAAAACCGGCCGCTCGTGAGCATCGACATGAAGATGTTGGCGATGTGGACCAAGACGGAACCGAAGACTTGCTTCGACACATCAAAGAACCATATCTTGAGCGGACGCTGTGGCCGCTCACGCCACCGTTTGTAGACGAGAGAGAGAAGCGCCAGGCCGCCGAGGGCCAGCTGCACGAGGAGCGCGAAGGGACCGAGCAATCTACATTCGCCTTCGCCACCGTCCAGCACGCCGCCAACATCACCGCCATAAGCGGCAGTGGTAGAGGTTGCCGCGGCTGCTATCGTAGATGCTGTAGCTGTGATGAGATCAGTCATATCGGAATATGACGCTAAAGGTCCGGCGTCCATCGTTGCGGTCGATGTAGCGAGAGCGGAGGCATCGACTGTGAAAGGTATAGGCATTGGCCAGGGATGGTCTCGTGACGCGTCTCGTGAGGGGTTGGGGCGGATAAAAAATGCCCGTCGTTCGTAGTCTAGAGGCACACAGAAATAGGGACGCGATAGGCACGAAGCTGTAGGAAGGAGGTGGTTGTCAGTGGCGAATGATGAGGCTGAAGGACGGGCGATCGATGTTCGGTTTCGGGCGACTGTCGCTGGCCCCCCTTCTCGGAAGAGTAGCCGAATGCTTATGTCGACCTAGGGGATTCGATGGATTCGATGGACTCAAAAAGATGACTAGCAGGCAGGGGGCTAGTCAGAGGGGCTATGCATTTCCGACTCGAGAAATATGAAGATCAGGGAGGATTCCTAGGACAAAGCTGCATCATGCGGATATAGGAGGAGTCGTCTCAAACGGCGGCTCTACCTAGCAGCCTGGAGGCTTAGGTACCTACAGTGCCTACCTACCTAAGGTACCCACGGCAGACCTAGGTAGGTACCGACTTAACCCAAGGCCGGGTCCAGGCGCACTACCGCCCTGCCAGTGCTAGGTTACCCCCCAGTGACCCCAGCGCAGGGCTTTCCAATAACAAGTCCCACTCATATTACATACGCTACAGCTGATGGTTTAGATATACAGAGCGGGCCGCTGCCATTTGTCTATTTTTGGGCATGTTCTAGATGTCGATGCCTATGCAAAGAACCGCGGGCAGGCGGTTTAAACTTCAGCGTCACACACTGGGCATTTTAAGTCTGAAAAATATAAGTTCGGGTAGTGACTTCATCGAGAAGAAACCAGTTATAGACCAAACTGGGTGACGAAAGTGTCTAGCGCATTGCCATGTCAATTAGTTATACTCGGCGGAATTCTCTGGGACGTATAGTGGATTGTTTCAATTTGTATTTAGGATGCAGAGGTCTGGGGAAGGCAGAGGGCATGTTTTCATTCTGATACAAAGACGAATATCTTTATCCGTGAAAATACCATCACGGACAATCCTAGCAATGAGCGCGTTGGCCCCATAAACGTTCCATAATACAGTACAACAGAATTAGGTACAAACCATTCTCCCTAAAAGCCATTGCCCGTCCTATCAGCGCCAAGAGGACACGCATCGGCAGAAATAAATGGGGGCTGAAATAGCAGACAGCCGGAGCTGGTTATACACGTCCCCGTAAGGTGCTGCCATGATAAGACGCTTGTGCCCGTAATCGTATAGTGCAGTTGGCCGACTCAAGAGACAGAGATCTTGGTTGGCCTCTGCGGAAGAAACCCACGCACAAAAGTCAGCGCCGCTTTTCGTGCGTGGCGAGCAACATCGTCCGGCTTGCTTTTCTTTTTGTCCACCACTCGGATTGGCTTTCCCTTGGTGGGCGACGTTGTCGTGGTGGTGGCGCTGGAGGAGGTAGAAGGTGGAGAAGACGGGACTGCAGACGCAGCGCGAGCACGAGTCTGGAGCCTATCCGCAGGCCCGTCTAATCGTCAATCGATGCCGTATTGCTTCTTGAGCTGACCTAAACTCTCCTGGCGCGCTTGCACGTCGTCTTTTGACTCTTTCATCTTGAGGGTCTTCTCTGGTTGGTGCCATAGCACTATAACTCGGTCAGCTCATGCACCGCGTAGTGACAGCCTTGGATCGTGCAACGTACCGACAAGGTATCTATTTTGGAAGTTGAAGCCGTTCAGCTTCTCGAGGGCATTCTTGGCGTCCATAGCATTCCAGAAGACGACATAGGCGGTTCCCTTTGTTTCGCCAGAGATACCTTTGCGGATTTGACTTGACGCCCGTTAGCTACACGAAATAGTACAATATAAATGATATAGATGGGTGAGTGAGTGACCGTACCGGATAATGCCCGTCTCGTCAGGGTCGAAGAGCTTGAAGAGGTCGCCGTCTGTGACTTCGTAGCTAGAAGATATACATTAGAACATGATCGGTTGTGGAGGATGACACTCAGCTAGAGCACGGTAACTAACTTGAGGTTCTTGATAAATAAGACTCTGTATGACAACACGTCAGTATATTGGGCCATGCGGGCATGGGCATGGGCATGGGCATGTAAGGATGTAAGGATATAAGGGCGGAGGGTGGGCGCAACTCACGGCAACTGCTCGGGGGCAAGCTTTCCGGCGCGACTCATATCTTGATGGCTGTAAAAGTCGTATTGCTAAGGTAGGTCCTGGTAGTTGCACGATGGCGGCTTTACTAGAGAAGAGGGGATGTTGGGGTGAGGATCGGGGTAGAAGCCGATGCACGAGACGTGGTTCAAGAGTATCGAGTTTGGAGGAGTGAGTCTCGAATGCCTGGGGACGGCCAGCACCATTACACGGACCGGTCGGGGCGAGACCCACTTCTTTGATCCTCTCCGGCCACGTGATAAGCTAGGTGTGCTGCACGTTGCATGTTCCTTTCTCCCTCCCGACAACCACGAGATGATTTGATTTGTTGGACCGAGTACGTCTACCGAGCGTATCTATCTACCTACCTAGGTATCCCGTGTTGTCACCACATGGTGCTTGTAAACCTGTCGCAAGCCGGTTCATATTAGGATATTCATTCGCCTGGTGTTGCCAATTAAGTTGGTCTCTTTTGGATCTCTGCGTGCACATGTGTACTTAGACACGCCTATCCCTTTCTATGTACTGTAGACGGAATGGTATAACATACAGTAGTAAGCTAGGCTGAACACTAGCAGATAGGGATCACCTTAACCTACATATAGTTATTCCGGCCGATATGGTGTGATCCAGAGTGAAATGCACTCCAGCAAATGGGTACTGGGCATACTGCAAGTACAGTATAGCTATGGGGGAACCTAGCAAGTGTCTGGGATCTCGATACTGAACTATCTAACCTAGAGCCTACCTCTTATAAAGGTAAGGTAGAGGACAAGCTTGTGAGATCCTACCTGGATAGGGGTAGGATCCCGTAGAGGGATAGATAGATATAAAGTTCCTACAGTAAACTAGCTCCTCGCAATCCCCTCAAGTTGTATGTCAAGCCACACGTGGACCTTGGGATTTACGTACCTTGGGTATGTTAATAGCTTGGAAGGGTCGCACCTATTATGCTCTACAATATTTTGGTGTTTCTTACTGAAGGTTAGCTCATACATTGAGGGAATAATTCCTACCTATGCATGTATCTCATCTTAGTAGGGCAAAAAAACAGGTTTGGCTCCCTATGGATGAAGTTAAGAGCCAACCACCTAACCACCACGTGTTAGACAGACACTCAAGCATTAAAATGAAACCGCTGCCTCATTTTAGGCACTAGGAACATGTGATTGAATGTGAACCACATCCAGGTTGTTTGGTACCTACTAAGTACTTATTGATGCTTAGCAGGCGCTGCGGGTGAGCAATGCGTTGGCGGGTCCCACTTGGACTACCTAATCAGGTAGTTTATATTGGTGTCTTGGGTAACGTCAGCAGTTTTCAGGGCACTGACAGGGTTCGGACCGCAGAAACAGCTGCCCGGGATCTTCTTACGGTATGATACAAGCGACTACCCCCAAAACAAAATTCAGCAGACACCACATCAGAACTTTATTGGGACTCTCCTCTTCACGGGCTACGACGACACGGCTCTAGATTGCTGCCCCCGTTCGATCCTCTTCTACTCTCCTCATACCGCTGCAGCCTGAGCACCTGCTTGAACACTGCTTTAAGTCGCCTTCTTGCTTGACCCACCCTCTCAGCACCCGCCTCGCATCCCCTCCGTCTTCGCTGTAGCAACCGGCCACACCCCTGCCGTGGGCTCGTAACAGTTCACAACGCTCGATTGGTAATGGATGTCCTGTGAGACGGCTTACAGCAGACTCATGCCATCTGCAATATCACCCGAGTACTTCATGGCATCGTCGCCAACTAAGAAAAGGAGACGAGAGGACACCGGGGAGGTGCAGATGTCATTGTACGCTTCTCTCTCCGAACACCACTCCGCCATGTTGACCAACATTTGCTGACCCGGCCCCCCCCAATAGCTCTACGCTCGAAGCACCCCAGAACCGCATGTCCCCCATAAACAACAATGAGCGGCTTGTCAGATCCTCGAGCCGAGGCTCTACCTCGTCCTTCGGTGTCCCGCGGAAGGTTATTGCCTTGCCCATGAGCAAGAAATTCCGGTTCGTCGGGGACCACCACCACCACCACCACGAACAGCTACACAGCCACTATCTCCACCACAACGACTTTCCTCCCTCGGCCCTCTCACAGTCGCAGCAATCCCACTTCTCTCACGCCCACCCCGAACAACCCCCTGCCGCCTCCGTCCCACCCCATCAGACCCGGCCCGCCGCCGCCAGAACCAACTCTTCCGCGCTTCTCAGCCCGTGTCACGTATGCCACCGGAAACCTACTAAGAAATCCGACCTCGACTCCTTTGGCGATTGCACGGGGTGCGGCGAACGGACGTGTTTTGTCTGCCTACGGGCATGCCAAGGCTGGGTACCAACATCGAACGGAGACAGACTGAACCACATACCGACGGAGGCAGAAGATCTATCAACGTCGTTCACTATGCAGGACGCAGATAACGAAGAGAGTGTCCAAAGCCAAGCTGAGAAATCCACCGATACGCAAAAACCACAGCAGAAGCAGAAGAAAGGTGAGGGAGGCGGAGACGGAGTTGGGAGTTGGTACGGCCGTGGCCACCACAGCGTCATATGCAGTCGATGCTGCGTCGAAAAGGGGAGTGAAGGCGATGTTGTCTGTTTAGGTTGTTTGGCTGGAATGGAAGGGACCTGAAAGGGCACCCATATGAACTTGGCAAGCTCAATAGGCGGAACAAAACTAGGCGTTATGGTTAATGGTGAAAATACAGGCAACCGGCGCCTCGGTAATGGAGCCTAATATTGGGACTAGACAGAGCCCATGGGATATTACAAACGATATCATTAAAGCATCGCGAAGGAGGCCCCGAGCCAACTGTTTATAGTCTCATCACGTACCTACGATGGGGGTTCAGAGGGCATAGATTTTATGGAAGCATGGCTCTGGAGTATATTGCATGGCGTGGAAATAAGTATAGCCTGGGACGTGTTGGTCCCAAACCGAGATACGACGAAATAACGTTGCTGGAAGAGGCGTATATGGCTTCTAGGAACTATGTATCTATGAGAGGGAAAGCGCCCGTTCGCTTCGGACAGCTTCGATTTAATCCTAATACATTTGGCGCCGTAAGTTGGGGGTAATGGCCACATCCGTTTATTCTTGGCAACTTGTACATGTTGTTTATCATACTCACACTAGCAATGGTACTGCAAGGAAGACTTGCAAAGCAGACAATATAACTCAAGTCTTATAATAGCCCAGATGAAAAGTAGTGTTAATTGTTCTACCATGTACAGAGTATATGGCATAAACGAGACCTTTCATTCATAATCTATGTATGTGCCTGGGCTACCACGCTGTTTCTAAGAAAATTAAGACTCAGCCAGCTCCGTGACCTCGCGCATACTCGTACATCCAAACCAGTACCATCCATACATCCCTAACCCGCGGAAGATGAACGCATTAATTGTACTGCATGTATGTCGCGGTAGAGTTAAACTTAAGATTGCCCTTAATGACCTTGTCGACGGCACTGAGGAAGTCCTTCTCGGAAGCAACCTTTCTTCTAGCCCGAATGGCGAACATGCCTGCCTCCGTACACACACTTCGCAGCTCAGCACCTGTAGCGTTGGGACAGAGACGCGAGATCAGCTCCCATCGAATGTCTCTCTCGACTGACATGCTCTTCGCGTGGATGCGTAGGATGTTGGCTCTGCCCTCGAGGTCGGGAAGGGAGAACTCGATCTTTCGATCGATACGACCCGGCCGCATCAAGGCGGGATCTAGTGTGGACGGCCTGTTTGTAGCAAACATAACCTTGATGTTTCCTCGGGCATCGAAGCCATCCAGTTGTGTAATTAATTCCAACATAGTTCTCTGGACTTCGTTATCTCCGCCGGCGCCGTCGTCAAAACGAGCACCACCGACAGCATCAATTTCGTCGAAGAAAATGATGCATGCTTTTTTCGTCCTCGCCATCTCAAAAAGCTCTCGCACCATTCTGGCACCTTCGCCAACGTACTTCTGGACCAGTTCGCTGCCGATGACGCGAATAAATGTGGCATCTGTTCGATTTGCAACGGCTCGAGCACAGAGGGTCTTGCCTGTACCAGGGGGTCCGTACAGCAGAGCACCCTTCGGGGGGTCGATGCCTAAGTTGACAAATCGTTCGGGCGATAGCAACGGCATCTCAACAACCTCTCTTAGCTTCTCTACCTGCTCCTTGCAGCCGCCCACATCACCATACGTAACATCTGGCTTCTCTTCGACTGTCATCATGGTAACACTCGCATCGATCTTGGGCGGCAAGGGAAGTAGGATCTGATACTTATTGCGGTCAACGCCGACGCGCATACCCTCTTCGATATCGGTAGGCGAGACGCGCTCACCGAGCTGAACAACAAATTTGGCAATTTGTTTAACATTAATGACATATTTGCTTTTCGATTCGTCCTTCTCATCGGCAATAATCTTCGTACACCGCGCTACCTGAAGTGGTTGCTCCTCGGACATGCGTTGCCGGTCGGCGGCGACATCCCACAGATGTGGCGGGGCGAGCCCCGTATCGGATTCCTTCACTCCAATCTTCTCATCCACGCTTTGTTGTTTCTCTTTGATCTGCTGCTCTAGCTTCTTGATTGCGGTTCCGTAGGGCGCAGCACCGTATGTCTTCAGGACCTGAATATCCCTGCTTGTGGATCAGCATCTGATGGATCGAAACACGTAGATAACGGTGGTGCGTACTCGTCGGATAGCGGCTGGATTTTCTTCTCTTCTATTTCATCATCGGCAAAGTTCTTCTTATACTTCTCCCAGTTCGACCCCGTAGCGGAAGGCTGAGGTTGCAAGATTAGCCAAGCTCTATACTAGTGCAAAGTAGTAAGACGTACCATGGCGATAGTTAGGCCGACTAGGAAGGGCAACTGAGACGGATAATGTACAATGGCACAGTCCGAAGGATTAGAAAGTATTGGGAATATACCACGGAGTGTCGGGTGGTGGTGATAAGAGTGTAAAAGGAATGATGGTGTTTAGAAGTGGTGATGATGGAATAGGCAAGGCGAGTGTTGAGAGATGGGCGAGATGTCAGAAGCCCAGGCCAGCTTAGCCAGCCAGCCAGGTTGCATAAGCTCTCTATTGCCTAGAAGACCCTGTCGGAGCTGCTGGAATCTGCGCTAAGCTTGATCGGCGCTAGTTCATCGGTAGCCTCGCAGCTACCCCCCGAAACATTAAAAAAATGATAATAATTCCCATCACAGCCTACAGCGGGGATAGATAGGACCTTAGGTAAGGATTCTATCTACCTTTTGAAAAGCATCTCTCCCCACCATCCCAAAAGCAGAACACGAAGACCAAAGTGCTGCAACGACGACAACAATACCTCGAAATCATTTTGGCGCAATAACAAAATAAAAGAGAGATATTAGCCAACTGATTCGACATATAATCACACATCTATCCCTCCCACCATGGCCACCACAGCTCCACCGAGCGGTGCCAACGGCACTGGCGTCTTTAGAGTACGTCACCCATGCTTACTTCCAAAGCCTGCAGCTGACATTCCGACAGGATAAAGAGAAGCCTGTGGCGGTTCGTTCGTCCAACATTGTAGCTGCCAGAGGTATTGCTGCCATGCCCCCGAGCCCTCACAGCTCCCCCTCGCTAAGCCAACAGTATAGCTGTCGCCGATGCCATAAGAACGTCGTTAGGCCCCCGGGGAATGGACAAGATGATCCGGAGCGGCAAGGGCGAGACTATTATCACTAATGACGGACACACGATGTTGAAGAGCATGGCTGTCATGCACCCCACCGCCAAGATGCTCGTCAACCTCTCGTCTGCCCAAGACGTCGAGGCCGGTGATGGAACAACCTCTGTCGTCGTCATATGCGGCGCCTTGCTCGGTGCTGCCGACCGGCTGCTCTCCAAGGGCATACATCCTTCTGTCATCTCCGAGTCCTTCCAGCGAGCTGCGGCCGCGGCAGTCCAGATCCTACACGACATGTCGCAACCCGTCTCTCTTTCCGACAGCGCCACCCTTCTCCAAGCAGCCAACACCTCGCTATCGTCTAAGATCGTTTCGCAATATTCCGGTCTACTGGGCTCCATGGCCGTGAACGCCGTCACAAAAACGATAGATGTCAAGACCGCCGACAATGTAGACCTAAAAAATATTAGGATTGTTAAGAAGGTTGGAGGCACAATAGAAGACAGCGAGCTGGTTAATGGGCTAGTTCTCACACAGCCCGTCATAAAGGCGGCTAGTGGGCCAGTGAGAATGGAGAAGGCGAGGATCGGACTCATTCAGTTCCAGCTAAGCCCTCCGAAGCCAGATGTGAGGACATCTATATACGTATACCGAAAACGTTGGTTGCTAATATCGATTAGATGGAAAACACCATTTCAGTCAACGACTACCGCCAAATGGATAAGATTGTTAAGGAAGAGCGACTGTACCTCCTAGATCTAGTCAAGAAGATCAAGAAGGCGAAGTGTAATGTTCTCCTAATCCAAAAGTCTATTCTTCGCGACGCCGTCAACGACCTGTCGTTACACTTCCTAGCGAAACTCAACATCCTTGCTGTCAAGGATATTGAGCGAGACGAGGTGGAATTTATTTGCAAGTCTACGGGCTGTAAGCCTATTGCGGACATTGACTCTTTCACCGAGGACAAGCTGGGGAGTGCGGATCTAGTGGAGGAAGTTCAATCGAACGGAGCCAGGATGGTTAAGGTCACGGGCACGAAGACAACTGGCAAGACTGTGTCTGTAGTGTGCCGAGGCGCAAACAGCTTGATCCTTGATGAGGCTGAGCGTTCACTTCACGACGCACTTTGCGTCATCCGGTGTCTCGTCAAGAAGAAGGCCCTCATTGCAGGTGGTGGCGCTCCCGAGATTGAGATAGCAGCTCAACTCTCCAAGCAGGCACGCTCTCTGACTGGGACCGAAGCCATTTGCTGGAAGGCGTTTGCCGACGCGCTAGAGATTATACCCACTACACTGGCTGAGAATGCTGGTCTCAACAGCATCAAAGTTGTTACGGACCTTCGGCATAGACACGAGATGGGCGAGAAGAATGCAGGTGTCAGCATTAGGAGTGGGGGTGTGAACACAAACATTGCTAAAGAAAACGTTCTTCAGCCGCTACTCGTGAGCACGAGCGCCATAGAATTGGCAGCAGAGACCGTCAAGATGATACTGAGAATTGACGATATCGCACTGACGCGGTAGAGCGGAAGATGGGTGGAAATAGTCTCATGGGAGTGTGACATCACGAGCATATATGTTATGGACACATGCTCAGAATGTTTGATAAATCCCCCCGGCTGTCATGAATGGACACGGAATTCTTCATGGCAGTACAATACATCCACTAATATGAGTGAAATATATTGACCACCTTAGCTACTGCAGTGAAGTTCCAAACATTGTTCTTTACTCATTAAGTAGTTCGTCCCTATTACACTCAACCTTGAAGTCTTCAAGCTTATAATTCCGACCCGCTTACTATTCCGTCTTCTCCGGTTCCCCAGCGGGCCCCGCGCCGGGCGGGGCACTGAGGGGCTATCTAGGTCCTTTTGTGAATGGCGTCACTGGCAGCCTCCAAGAAAAGGAGGGGCACAGACATCTAGACGTACTGTATGTACTGTGCCGTCTCTGCGTGCACGCTGCACCTGCTGATTAATTATATAGCTGAGTAATTGTATAGCAATAGTTTACCCTCGCTTTATTTCCGATTCCGAACTTGGAGGTCTGCACCCTCAGAGCTCGGCAGTTCGCAGGGTTCAACAACACCTTTTCGGCGCTTACATTTCAACCGCCAGATCTTCTATGTCCTTTCGGATCGCATCTCGGCCAGTGCTCATAGCGTCCCGTCGATTATCTACGATCGCGTCTTATATCTCACATCCCCATCCTCATCTTCTCTTGAATCCCAGACCAGCCGTTATTGACACCGTCGGCATCAGTCGACGTTTCTCATGCACAATGGCTCCGGTCCCTAGTACTATGAAGACCGTCCTCATCAACAAGACGGGCGGCACCGACGTTTTGGAATACAAGACCGATGTCCCCGTGCCCACGCCTATCGATAGCGACCTCCTTGTAAAGAACGACTTCATTGGCATTAACTTCATTGATACGTAAGTAACCGTTATATTACTCTTATTATGCCCCCTTGCCCTTCCCCCGTCTTTTAAGTGTGCGTTTAAGCGCTCTCCTTGCCATAGTCTACTACCCTCCGAAATGATTGGCCATATTAGATTACCGAATCAGAACGGAGAGACGTATATAAAAATGAGAGAGTAGATTATTGCACAGAGCAAACCGAAAAGACACAGAACACCGGGGTGTATCTCTAACATCATATAGATACTTCCGCACAGGTCTCTACCCGGCACCACAACTCCCATACATCCTCGGGCGTGAGGGAGAGGGAACAGTCGTCGCCGTGGGCGAGGGCGACACGCTAGGGCTGAAAGTGGGCGATCGCGTCGTCTACTTGGCAGAGGGCGCCTATGCTGAATTCACGTCGGTGCCGGCCGCGCGAGCCATCAAAGTGCCCGCATCCTTCAAGCCAGGAACAGCGGCCGCAGCCTTGCTGCAAGGTCTGACGGCGCTGACGCTCGTGCGTGAGGCACACGCCGTACAGAAGGGTGACTGGGTTCTCGTGCACGCCGCGGCGGGCGGCACGGGACTGCTCCTCTGTCAGCTCCTGAAAGCCATCGGCGCCAACACCATCGGCACAGTGTCCACGCCTGAGAAAGCCGAGCTGGCGGCGCAGAACGGCGCATTGCACATCATCAACTACAGCCACGAGGACGTCAAGGCGCGCGTCCTGGAGCTGACGGGCGGGCAGGGCTGCGTCGCCATCTTCGACGGTGTCGGCAAGTCCACCTTCGACCTCAGCCTCGAGTGCGTCGCGCGCAAGGGCAGCCTTGTTTCCTTCGGGAATGCCTCGGGCGCCGTCCCGCCCTTCTCCATCTCGCGGCTCACGGCCAAGAACGCGCGTCTGCTGCGGCCTACGCTGTTTAATTACACTACCACAAGGGAGGAGTTCGCAGGTTATTCCGACGAGCTGTTTGGCTTCATTGAAAAGGATGGTTTCAATGTTCGCGTGCACGAGGTCTACCCCCTTACTGAGGTGAAGCGCGCTCATGAAGACCTAGAGGGCAGGAAGACGACGGGCAAGTTATTGCTTGATCCCTCGAAGTAAGGGGGTCAGGTGGATAGGTGCTCAGGGGTTCTTCGTATCGATTTAGTAGATTGCAATGAAGTCGCAATTTAAGATTCAACAAAAATCCATGAGATTCCATATCCCATCTCGTTTTAAGTGCTTAGTATTGTGTCTGTTCATGTTAAAAATAGGCACGCGAGGAAGCGGAGGGGCGGAAGGAGACGACAAATAGTGTGGTAAACCCTTCGCCTATAATTTATTATGTCGATGCTTGTCCATCTCGAGTAGACGCTCAACCATACCCTCCAGTCTTATTTCGTTTCATCAGGTTCACTACAAGAAATACATAGTACTCATAATAAAAGTCTAGCGAGGAAATCTAAATGACTTCATATACCTAGCCCACATCTTCTATCAGTTAACAGATATGATTCCAGTACTCCATTTACCGACTAATTAAAAGGGAATGTTCTTGTTATTTCATCAAGCCTATTTGTTGTACGTTTAGAGAATAACAGGGAATTGTATCTTGTATAACAAAAGCTTCTTTACAAAGTCTGAGAAGAATACTAAAGTTGAAATAATCTTCTAAAACCCTAGGGGCATGAAGGTTGTGTTTACAACTGCCGAGACTCCACATGTTATCACACGAACTTAATATATTTCTAGCAAACGAAATATCTCACCACTTTTCAGGTCGAAGATTAACATAGAAAGCCAGAGCAGCGAGGCTGTTTAAGCCTGTAAAAGTGTAATGTGGATTAGAGCGACTGCATAGACCTCCAGTCTGTATCAAAGATCGAATCACGATAGTAGCAAAAAGCAGATTATGAAATAATAGTATATACCCCGTATTGAGGATGGCAAAAGGGAAGTTTTGATTTCGCCCGGACTTGAACCGGAGACCTTCAGTGTTATATATGTAGAACATATGTTAGACTGACGTGATAACCAACTACACCACGAAACCATGAGAGACCATCACAAACTAGAGTCGTGACGGATCCATGTTGACCGGTGGTTCGTTGCATCCTATAGCAAATGGGATGGGATGTTGAGCGGTGCAATTCCATCCAGATTCCCGCATTCTCATTCGCTATATTTGTATTCCAGTTGTCTGTCGAGTAAGGCCTCAAGTAGGCATCCTGGATTAATTACCGAATAGTGCCTACAAAATTGTTGACTTAAAATCCAACACACAGCTTTGAATATTGAACGCCCAGCAAGAAGGCTGTTGATCTTTTCAGCAAGCATGTATTGTAAATAATAGAATCCAGCATCTTAATTATCTCTGTCGCCTCCATAGCTTTGAGATTTCATTCGCTATCCAGGTTGAGCCTAGACTCACGCGATAATAGCCAACTACATCACGAAACGGAGCTTCGACTGTTTCTTGATGTCTGGGTCGGAAATGAACCCACTCCGCTGAGCATGTGCTATGGTTAAGCATCAATGGCCATCATAGCCACCCACCACGGATAATGTAACCACATTGTTTATTCTTATGTCAGTAATACACCTTACCCCAGGTTGGCTGTTCCCGTTAATTCCAATATATCTAGTATATCTATGTACCTAACCCCCTCACCATTGTTGGTTCGCTCGACTCTCGTCGGCTTGCAACAAGAAAAGCATACAATTTTTGTTGGCGTCATTAGGTTGCTATTGGTCGTTAGTCTCTAACGGTGCCTCGCGGCAAGATCCTCCAATAGGTCTTGCACCCCTATATGTTGTAAGGGTGCTTAAAGATGCGTACCCTGTAGAGCGAGCGCCCTATAAGATATATGCAGGCTGTGCTCAAGCGGACAGGATATTTATTTCCATGAACGTTGCAAAGTTTCGGCGAAACCCCGAAAAACAACCAGGACTCACTTCTCGGACTCGCCGTCTCCGAATTCTCCGTGTTTACTACAATCCACTCAAGTTCTTATGTAGCGACTACGATATTATGCCAAAAGTTAGCTAAGGCTTCTCTGCTTGTTAGCAACAACAAGCTCTTTTTTCGGCGCAAACTTTAGTGTCATTGAGAATTACTGCCGCCGTCGTCTAGCTCTCCGAGTTTGCGACTGGAACTTGCAAGACAGTTCCCAAGGTCATACTTCTGATATGCGCCGCCGCTCTCGTATTGGTATTTTAGTACGGTAGTTACCAGGTTGCATGAAAACATCCGCTGGGTAACACACACTTTCGTGCCTACAGGGTGCTGAGCGCTCAGCAGATTCCGATGACGTGGCCGAACCCTGGTCTTTCTCCTATGCACCTCGTAAAACGATAATTTATCGCTCGACCTAGCCTGACTGGTGATGCATTCTAAGGGTTGTATGAAGCAGGCTGTACGCCTTGAGGCAGCCGAATGTAACCCCTCGTTATGGGGTTCGATTAGGGGCGTAACATGTAAGAAAAGCTGGACCGATTCTATTGCAGGGTAAATAGAGCTTGCAAATGAATTCATTTGCGTCATAGTTGATGTTTTTATTATATAAGTGATCAAATCCTCTACTCTTTCGTTTCTATAATGTGACATCCCTTGCCCAAGACACGCCGCGTAGTTACCGATTGACGAGGCCGCTTCGTTCTTTATCTGTATCTGCATTTACCATCCATAGTCGATGGAAACACCAACCCAGTGTTCTACGTACGCCAATTAGCCGTGATGGCGACTCCAATCACTCCTATCGATGCAGTAATTGCTGCAGGCTTTGCAGGTTTCCCCATCAATAGCAATGATGAGATTACCCAGATCTGGAAACAAGTGGAGGATCGAGTGCTTCAAATGGCGGGAGGAGATAGCACAAGAATCCAACAGGGCCTCAGCATCGAACAAGTTCTGTACTACTTGGATAACGCTCAGGCCGATGACAAGAAGGCGGCTGAGAAACACGGTAGTCTGAAGAAAGTCATGAGCCATACCCTGAGCGTCATCGAGACTGTCGGTGGGATTGTTGCAGATGGAGCATCAATGGTACGCCAAATTTGCAATCTGTATTGACTTGCGTCTAATTGATCATATATCTAGGTATTCCAGCCGGCAAACGTCTGCTACAACGCCCTGACTTTCGTGATCAGGGCTTGGAGAGGATACCAGGGAATGTTCGAGAGCCTGACGGGGCTCCTGGAACAATGCGTAGAATTTCTTGACAGACTCACCTACTACGCTAAGTCGGGAATGGACGCAAAGTTGACCAAGGTCGCTTGTCGCCATCTCCAGCTGTTCGTAGAAATTTGTGATCGCGCCTTGAGGCTGAGCCAAAAGCGTTCCAAAATCATGGCCTTTACAAAGCAGCTCTTTCTGATTGATGACGGTGTGAAGGACCTCCTAGCTCAGATGAAGAACTTGGTTGGTGAAGAGCACCGTCTGGTGTCAGCCCATACCTTCAAGTCCAGTAATGAGGCGGCAGCGAACTCAAGAGATAATCTGACATTGGCCAAGAAGGCAGACGCAAAACTGGACGCTATAATGAACGACAAAAACGAACAGCGGCGCGCCGAAGAAACACGCAGGTGGAGGAAGGCTGTTATTAACACCTTGGATTTTGAGCAGTCCGAACGCAATAGCACCACTCAAGAACCGAAAGAACCGAAAGACCGATGGAGGGATGTATGGCGCAAACATAGAGAGGTTGCCGAAGGAACTGGTGACTGGCTTAGCAAACATCAGTCCTTCATGTCTTGGGTTAGGGGAACCTCCTCGTCCATCCTGGGGATCGAAGGTGGAGACGGCACTGGCAAAACCATTCTTGCAGCTAATACCATCATGCTGCTTCAAAAACCGAATGCCATTGGCATACTAAACTCAAGATCAGTCGTCGCCTATTACTTCCTTGAGGCGGACTCCAAGGCGACAGTCGATAAAAAGGAGATTGGGTACTCTGTGTCCAACAGTTTGCTCTGGCAACTTGCCAAGGAAGATACGCCGTTCTTGAAGTCTGTTGCTCTCGTCTGCGAGAAGGCTAAGCGATTTAGGAACCACCAGGACGTGTGGACGCAGCTATTGCTGGAAAATAATGACCGAATCAACCAGGATAGCGTCTTCTTCGTGGTTATCGACGGCCTCGGCGACGACATCGCTGTCCTGACTGAGCTCTTACAGAAGTTGTCGGCCGACCCAACGCGCCATAAGACTCGCGTACTATTGACTGGAAAACCGAGCACGTTCCAAATTCTAGGAAGTATGGAGGGTGTCAAGTTTGATAAGATCGAACTTGGATGTTCTAACGCACCTGATGTGGAATTATACATCCGGGCCCGCCTGGACAAGATGGGCATTCTCAAAGATCACGACCAGCCCGATGTACCTGAAATGCAAGAAAAGATTTTTAATACACTGAGGGCAACGACTGGCGATTATTTCAAGCTTGGATCTGTGCTTGACAATATCGCCAAGTCCAACGGCGATGTTGGTGAGATAAATGAATATCTTGACATGGCCGGGCAGACTGGATGCGAACAACTCATGAAAGAGATTGAGCAGCTCAATAAAACGAGGAGTCAAAAGGAGATTGATGAAATCAATGAGATTATTCGTTGGGTCAACTCGTCCCGTGACTGGCAAGGGCCAAAGCAAATGGAGGCTGTCCTAGCATTGCGAACTAGCAACAATTCCAGTCAGCAAACATCACTCTTGTCCTTGCGGTCGAAAATCTCAACAAAGTATTCGCTCTTCAGCTTAATCGATGGGGTTGTCGACTACAAGTTACCGGAATGGAAAGAGAGCATTCCTCGCAAGAGGGGAAAAAAGAATGCTGATGGCATCTCTAATAGCGGCTCGAAAGAAATCCACCCTGCCGAAATTAACCTGCTCAAGCATTATTTGTCCACCATTTGCCCTAATGATGTTTACGACAAGTTCGGGTTTGATGAGTTCTTCAACCACAAGCTGACACTGAAGGGCAGCTACATTTGTCAGGACCCGGACAATTCCGAGATCACCTTAGCACTAAGATGCTTGACTTGTCTTGTCGAGCGGCGGACCGACATAACGAAAAGAATGCATTCCTACGCGCACCAACATCTCTACTACCACCTGAAGCTTACCGATCTCTCATTAGCAGACCGAGAGCTTAAGGCTGAGGTTGGGGAAAAGCTTGTCAAGCTTTTTACCACTAGGTATGGTATTGACTCCCTTCTCTACCTCGATCCTATCAACGGCGTGCGAGAAGAGGAGAGCATCTATTTTCGGCAGACTATTCCAGAAAACTGGAAACCTTGGCTATTTTCCGAGGATGGGGTCGACTTGCTCAGCACATGGTTCAAAGACTCAGCCGTCCTTGAACGAGTCAAAGAGACTCAATTTGTGGTGGCATATAAGAGCGCAGATGCAAATCGTCGCGATCTGCTGTTTACACTCGGGCTGGAACAGGCGGCAACAAGGTTGTTTCGGGAGGAATCTTCGAAACGACAATTGTTGGATGCCTTTATGTTACTGGCATCGTATCTCCAAAAGGTATGTGGTCTGGTTCGATCGTCTTTCAACAGTAGTGGACCTCAGATTCTAATAGCCACAGCGCACTGTTGAAGACTCCGATCACGAGGAGAAAGATAATTTCCTCAACGGTCTCTGGAACCCAACAATCGAAACGGTCGATCTTGTTGAAGACTGGTCGGGGGAAAAATTAGGCATTGACAAGGATGCAGTGTGGGAGGCGCACGCGGCCAATCTGCTATTCTACCTCAGCGGAGCACATATCACCAACGAAGATGCCGAAGCTCGGGCGCGAAAGGCACTGAAGCTGGACCCTGGGAACTGGAGAGCATCGTACACACTTGCAAGGGTCATCAAATCACAGGATGAGGCTATAGCCATTCTAAATCGCCTCATTGAAGAACGAGCCTCGGACGCTGAATGGCACGACAAGGAGTCTGGCAAGATTATGGCAGAGATGCTTATTGACCTAGGAGATAAGTACTGGGCACTCGAAGACAAGACCCAACTCGCAATCGAGGCGTATTTCAGAAGTCTTGATAAGTGCCGTTCCCTGTTCAAACAGTATTTCCGTATACTGCAAGCAATCGCAGAGCGAGGAGAGCAGAACTCTGTCATCTCATTTCTCGAGAAATTGCTAAATGACCCAAATGAGAGCGCGAAAAACGCGGTGGATTTTGTTACGAAGGGAGCCAATGATACCGGAGACCTAGTTTGGGCCATATTTCGTATGTTTGCTTGTGCAGCCCAGACCACGAATCGCTGGGATGTCCTCCACACGTATTATACCGAAGTTACCGCCACCAAATCTCGGGACGGGAGCTCATTCTATTTTCGACGGCAATATGGGATATTCCTGGCCGAAATAAAAGGAGATGAAGAGGCGAGCTATGCGGTATTGAAAGCTCTCCTCGAAGACGGAACTAAATTCGACGATGAGGGGTGGAGGCGCTATGCGATTGAAATCCTCCCGGGTGATATTGTGCCGATATATACAAAGCTGGCCTTCCGCAAGGACAAAAAGGGGGAGACAGCTGAGACCATACACACAAAGGTTGAGATGCTGTGCCGTGACTTCGAGGCTGTCAAACAAACGTACACCCATTCTGTTTTGGCCTTTGCTCGCTACTTCCATCTCCACGGGGATGAGGTCCGGGCGAGGAAGCTGGCTAGGGATATAGTCATGCAGGCGCTCGAGTTGCTCTCCGACGATGATATAGAGAACGACTACAGCTCCTTTTGGGATCTTGGCCGGGTTTTTTCGACGTTGAGGGACGAGGTTAACGTGTTTGCCACCTGGGATCTCATGGCCAGGGCACGGAAGGCAGAAATGAAAGTGTACGCGGCCAAGAGAAAGGCCTTGGAGGAGCAGACTACCAAGGCCAATGAAAAACAACTGGAAGAAACGCAGGATACAAACACTCCTGAAGAGCCAAGTGACTTGCCAAAGCCCGAGATGCCAACTGGGGAGATTGCTTATTGTGATAGTTGCGGTCATGAATGGACTTACCCGAGCGAGATTTGGATTTGTGCTGATGATTTGGGCCGGGTCCAGTTCGATGAGAATTGTTACCGTAAGCTAAAAGAAGGTACCTTAGAGACGAAAATATGTGACAAGGACCACTTCTTCTACCACATTGGCAAAAGGGACGAGGCAGGCCTAAACAAGGTGGAAGACGGGTTGGTGTATGTCGCGGATCGAGTGATCACGTTAGAGGAATGGAAAAGCGAGGTTAAAGCGAAATACGTTGACTTTGGAGTCTCTGTCTAGCATCAGAAGGATTGTACACAAAAGTTGGTGTCATGATATTACTTTTTCATTTTGCCCCAGGGGGATAAAGACCACGCCGATAATCTTTGGGTGTATTTGAAAGCTAATGAGTGTAGGCGAAGCTAAAATACCCCAACAACAACAATTTCCTACCACGACATCATCGTTATGCGCCCGGCCAGATAGCCAGGCAGCTACACGCGTAGACTATTGTAGTCGTTACTATTTTCGTCGTCCCTGCTCTACCACTACTCTATCCTAGGTAGCTCATATCACCATTCATCCCCGACGTAATAAAAAATCGTCTCATAGTACGACATTAATATTGCACACGTTATTTTATGCCATTCGTGCTGGTTGGTATATTGAAACGCTACAACTACAGTGTCATCATACCTCTGCATTAACGGGTAAGCTTAAAACGGCCCCGTCACAAGAAGCAGGGATGCGAGGTAGGAATTCGAAATCAGCCAGTCCTTGCTCAGCGCCAGTTTTTCGAACCGCTCTAGGATCTGCCAAGAACCACAAATGTTCTACAGTAGATGCAAACGGTGAATGAATAGAGAGAGAGAGAGAGAGAAAATATCTGGGAAGCTTTATGAGGGACTTTCCTCAGAAGACGCCTCTATTTTATACAGCCACCAACTCCGGAATACCCGCCGAAAGAGAACTAGTTACGCATATCATGTAGTTCATGAACCTAGCATGGAGTGATTCCGGATGGCCCTTGGGCCGTTCTCGCTGTTAACATGGTTAGAATGCGTTGTTTCGAATAGAAGCTTACGAGGAGACTCACTTGTAATCAACACGGCTGAGACTCATATAGCGTTGAGACTCTGTAGTAGCGGCATCCAGATTGTGGATACAAAAGGCTAGGCGGGCAGCGACAAGCGAGCCTAGGAACATGGCCTCTTCAAAGCCATTCTTGGTCCAATCGGCAAGATACGTCGGCTGGACGGCTTGCTTTATACTCATGGGTGTCTGCCCGTGAGAATGGTGACTGGTACCATCACCAGCAGTGGAGCCGGGCGCGTGTGCTTGGCCAGGGATGCCAAGCGAAGCTGTTGTTGCTGCCTGCAATAGGGGGTTCACAGAGCTTGTGGTAGGCAGTTGGCCTGTGAAAGAGCCAGTCGGGGTTTGCGAACCAGTTCCACTCGGCGTTGCCATGTTCGAGGGAAGCTCAGATGTGAATATGGTAGCAGTGCTGGGAGAAATTAGATGTCGAGCAGTTAGCGTCTGCATGATGTTGTCTTTGAGACCTCGGAGGCGGCTACCGTTGCCCACAAAGGCGATATTATCCCAGCAAGCAGACCGCTTGTAAATGTCATCGATACTCTGAATTGCATGGTATATTGTATCCGTTATCCGATTAACTTCACCACGGTCCGCGAAGAGGAATCTCTCAAGGCCAACTTCAATGTCCTTCCGCACTCGTTTCGTCCGGCGTTCTGTTACCGTCTTGATAGCCTCAGTGGTTTGATCACCACTCGTCTGGCCAGTTGCCTGCTCGCCCTCCACAGGTTTGACCTCTTGCCCTGCCGGCCTATTTTCCGTCGTGGTTGGTGTCTCATTGATCACCATTTCGGAGCTTCCTATAGTTATAGGATCGGACCCGGACACACCACTTGAAACCGGCACTTGCACATCTTCGTGCTCTAGATCTTCGTAGTGAAACATGTTGGTCTTCCGTTTCGAGTTGGGTAATCGTATAGGTTTTGCCGCGGTAGACTCGGTTTCAAGTCCCTTACCTTGCTTCTTAGTCTTAGCCTTTTCAGCCTTCTCCTTTTCCCGCTTAGCCAGGAATTCCCGCGTGTTACCGCTCGTAACAATGTTAGCCACGTCCAGGACACCTTCGTCTGCTTCCTTGGAATCACCATTCCCAGCGTCGCTGTCGGTATTAAAGGTAGGTTTTGCGGGTTCAGTGATCTTGGGCACTTCTGTGCCAGCAGTAATAGCAGTGGTAGTATTACCCTGCATGGCTCCTTGACCTGTCACGGCCTGTGTCTCTGTGGGAAGCTCCATGAGCTCCGACAGCTCGGGTACGTACGGCAGGACTTCACATATTTGACTCTTCTTTAACTGCTCAGCCATTTCATAGGTAAAGCCCTTGTCTTTTAACAAAGACATCAGCTTCTGCGTGAAGACCTCTCCACCGGAAATTTCTCGTACTGGTGTCGGAAATCCTAGGTCCTTATGGCTCACAATATTACTATCATAAATGCATGTAACATCAACCTTCTCGAAGCCAATGTCCACAACAGTCATATTAGGCCACTTGAGACCATATTGGGAAGCGACGGCACTATGCAAGAGACACAGTGCTGGGGTTTTGGTTCTCTCAAATATATAGAGGGCAATCGCCTCACAATCGGGGCGTGTCCATTGCGGCGAAGCCATTAGGACAATCGGCGTGTTATGATAGGTCGTCGTGAGGAGACTGTGCACATGTTCAAGAAAAGCTAGGAAGGCCGGCATGTTGACTATACGTCCACCTGCAACCCAATTGTTAGCAGCTTTCGTCGCATGCGATCGATGGCACTGGCTACTCGGCTACTGCCCTCGCAATTTGTAAGAATTATCAACGTACCCTGCATCGGATAGACGGCACCCTCGGCGCTATCACGGTCCTCAACCCATTCCCACCCGTCGTCCTCGTTCGCGCCCTCAGCGGGCGCTGCTGGCACGGCTTTCTTCCGCTTATATGTGTAGTAAGGCCGGTACCCGTCGCCATCATCATCATCATCCTTGAACATCCTCGTGGGTATGCGATGTGCCGGCGGGGTCAGCTCGCTGCAGCCCAGCTGGGCCATGGTAGTTTGGCTGCCGGGGCAGATGACGAGGACCTGGTCCTCGCGCCACTTGCCCTGCTGGCCGGACATGTTGGCGGGGTCGTCGAGTGGCTCGCACTCGCACTCGCACTCGCGGTCAAGATCGGGTGCGTTCGAGTGCTCGTTGTCGTCGGTGAGCTGCTTGAGCTTGCGCAGAATTTCTCTACGCAGAGCTCGTTGTCGGCGTGGTGTGGACTCGACCCGTGTTCGTGTTAACTTGTGCTGCTTGGTTGGTGTCCGTGGGGAATGGAGCGAATCGCTGCTATGTTTATGACTGCTACCCTCGTGCTCTTCGGGGAGACCGCTGTCGTCGGATACGGTTGCTTCTGAAGACGAGGAGTCGGCCCAGTGCGGCAGTCGAATGGCCACAAGCTCGCGTGAACCAACGCGCTTCTAGGGGCGGGTGCAGGTGCTGCTTGTGGGGGTTGGAGCTTCGTTCTGCTGAGCCTGTAGCTCCCCTAGCTTAGGCTGGGTCTTCTTCTGCGGCGACTGATTGTGGTTCTGGTTCTGTGGCTGGAGCCCATTGAGAGAGACGTCGCTACCTACAATGCTGTATGGCACAGTACGAATCTATTAGCATCTTGGTCCTTGACTGTGGCGGTTGCATTTGTCCGTGGCTGAGTCGTCCGGTAGAACAATGCAGGTGGCTTACGGTGATTGGCCGTTGGCCGGTCCTACAGTCCGCGACGCTGCTGAGCGAGACCCACCCCGGCCGTTTTTGCGATGCCGGGACATGTCTAACGCGAGAATCGGGTTGTATCCCAAGAACGTTGGTTGGGTTGAAGCACCGGGGATGGGAGAGCGTTGGGATCATAAATTGCAGTTGTGGGAGAAGGGTGGGTTGACTGGGATAAAGCGAGAGAGTGTGTATTTTTGACAGACTTTTTCTTCAGACATTGAAACTGGTACGAGGTGCGTGAGCGACAAGTACCCAGGTACCATGGCAACACAACCATCATGCATGCAACGCAGCTCTGTTCGTTAGGCTAGACTAGGTAACTAAGTATATCCACCGCTGGAAATCTCGCTTCAACCCAAATAGAACCATTGCAGCTCTCCATGACGCGTGCTTGACTTGACTGGCCGTGACTGTACAAACCGATTTTGCCGGCGCCCTGTTCCCGTGGCGCATAACCCCCTTACGCCCGCAATAATGCCCTGTTAGGATTAGATACAATATGTACAGTCATGCAAATAGTAAACGACAAACAACGCTGATCAGGGTATTGGTAAATGCACTCGACTCCCTAACCCGTCAATAAGCCTCTTATTGGAAACCCGAGCCCCAAAACCGGAGACGCACGCGAATGGCTTGCCCTGATAATACAACAGCCCTTCCAGATAGCGCCCATGAATGTCTTTCCCCATTCTCGTAACCTGCCCATGCATTGCTCAAAGTGACGATAAGTCGATACACGTTGTCGTATTACACATAACCAAAAATAGAAGTGGAAGCCCATTCATTTAAGCAACAGAGGCTGTCCGCTTATGGTCAACCCCCACGTTGGCTTGTTCTTCCGTTGACCGAGTCTGCACGAGATGGCTTGCTCGCTTCGCCGATCGCTCTTGAAATTCGGGGGCTAAAGTAGTTTCTGGATCTGCAAGGTTCTCCAGCATCTTGATAACCGCCGCATCGGGGACTGGGGTTGCCTCTGCCTCGTCTGTCGTCGATTCCAGGATCTTGGAAGCCCGGGGTGTAGCACCACCCGATGTTTCCACCGAGTCGAATTCTTTTCTCAACGGGCTGCTCACTATATTGCCGATATCAGGCATCTGACTTCGCCTTCGTGAAGTACGGGCAGGGCTCCGGAGTGGGAGAGGTGGCGGTACTCTCTTTGGAATGGTGACCACAGCCCCTTTGGCTTGCACCACCTGGGTTCCAACCATGGCCACCCGGGTTGGTGCCTGCGCCGTGGCAATCTCAAATACCACTGCTTCATCGTCGTCGTCTAATTCATCCAAGTCGTCGTCGAAATCAGATTCACCCTCACTTTCAATGGTATCGTCATCTTGATTATAGTCGCTGCTATTCCCATCTTCCTCATCGTCTGCATCATCACTGTTCCCATTGTCTGTTGTGGAGATAGGGCTGTGGCTGCTCCCTCCCTCCTCTTTGGATTCATTCTGTTCGTTTTCCTCATCTTTGTCATTACTATCAAGTCTTGCCGGTGCGTCGCCATTACTTTGTGACGGCTCGGGTACTGCTTCTTCCAGGTCAGGAAAGTTGGAGAGCATACGTAGAGAACTGATATCAATCTTAGTATAATCAATCTCTACTGGCTCCTTGGTTTTCTGAACCTCGTCGGATGAATGCTGGTGGTGGCCATCCTCACTCTGGCTTTGGCTATGAGTTGGCGTCGTTTCTGGTGTCGCTGAAAAGGTCTGGGTACAAGCATCCGTAGTTTGACTCTTCTCGGTCCTATTGGACATGTAGCTACCCCGATTGCTGCGCGACATAGCTGTATCAACACTTCCCCGCTTCACCTTGGGGAAGACTGGACTGGTTGGACTCGGATGGAACTCGAATTGGCTGCTCTCAGGTCGCAGATGTGAGCCAGCCTCACGAATGTCAATGCCAGCCATCCCGAGAGCCAAAACACCAAAGGGATCGGGATCATCGGAAGTGGGGACTCCGAAAGAAGGTAGCAAGACCGGCGTGGCCGAGGGCTCTATTGTCGCATCACCTGGAACAGGTTGAGACGAAAGAGAGTCGACTAGAGCGGTATCATAGTCTACCCTTCCTTCGGCGGCCTTCAGCACTTCTGTCAAAGACCTCAACTGGGGCAGGCTTTGGTTGATGTCCCCTGACAATATCTTTGCTACCCCCAACGTCATACCGTAGAACCTCTCATTTTCTTCCCTTCGCTCCTGCAGGATAGTGCCTTCCAATTTGACATCGGAGAATTGCCCCCTCGCCTTCACGTACGTGGTAGCAGCATCGCTTAAGTCGGTCCATGTAACATCATTCTCAAGCAGACCCAGTGAGACTAGTGGACCGGTAGACAGAAGGACGTCCGTGCCAAGGGTGAATTTTGGCCGCGCGAACACTTCAAGAACGGTGAAATTGTTGATGATCAAGACGCAATCGTAGATATCCACCCCCATAACGAAGCCCAAACTCGGTGTCTGCAGCACCAGGCCGGATGGCGGAGACCAGGTGCCATCGGTTTTCCGCGCAATCAAGATACCGCTACCTCCCGAGCCCGAGGTCCATAGGCCCGACCGCATCGAAGTGAAAATAGCTAGCCCGACAGCGTTTTGTATTAACCGCGGGGGGATCTTCTTCAATATTCTGCTCGACGATTGCATACTCGAGTGCGTCACGGGACTTCCGGGCCGTTCGTCGGGCGTCGAGAAGCCATCGCCTGTTGGTCAGTGTCAGTAGGGTATCAGCTGAGGCCGTCGGAGGACCCTGCGTGCGGTTCTCGGCATTGCAGGGCGCCAGACGTACTGCAAAAGGATTTCAATATGCGAGCAGCCTTTTCGCACTCTCTATCGAGCGTGGTAGGCCAGAATGCTTCCTTGGCCAGTCGGGAAGAGCGGGACGAGGGGATCTTATCAGCCCACCCGCGCACCTTTTCGACGCTGTTCTTACGAACATGGTTGCTGGTGTAACTACTGGCGCTCGACCTATTACGATCCCAGCTTGGGAGGAGGGACGAAACCCGCTGCATTGCTATCGAGCCGGTACGCCGGTGCGGGCAACACGAGCGGTGGTCGCTCTTTCAGCGACGGGAGGTGGCCAGCACAAACTACTGGTACTGGCCAGTCGTTGGAATCGCCAGAGAACTGATGGTCGGTCCCGAGACCAGGGAATTCCATCCAGGGTGTTTGTTAGGTAATCTCCTCGAGTTGGATCGGAGTGACTGGAATGAGAGGGGAGGCTCGAATTACGTGTAGGCACAGGCAATGTATAACAGCAGGTGGGTTGTGCAGAAGGATGTCTATAGGGAGCAGTTCAGTTCACTGGTTTAGTCTATAGCAAGGTTTCGCCTAATGACCTTGCGACCTCGAGATCGAGACGGACCATTAAGCACGAGCACGGGCACCGGGCCTTGGTCAGAGGGGAGAAAGCTGGAGGGATACGTAAGGATGGGCTGCAGATCGTGGATGTCGGTGGCTGCAGGTCAACAGTGACGTTTTGGGGCTTGTTAGGCCCGCGGACAGCCCAGTCGCACGCACTATCTACTGTACTGTACCTACTAGGAGCTAGTCGTGTTGACCAGGTGCAGTACATACATACAATACCACACTACCTACTATTAGTAGGTATCTAATGCAGGTAGAGGCGCAACCCCCTGTGCCCTGCGTCGGCGGGCTATTGGGGTTGCATTGAGCATGCTGTCTGGCACTACCTACCTAAGTGATAGGTACAGTACTTAGCGCTTCTTTCACAGCAGGTGCCCCCCATAGGTACCCGAGACCCGAGGCATTACTGGAGTGTAGTGTACCTACATACTGGGCAGTCGAGGTGGGCAATTTCCATACATACATGTATGTAGGCAGAGGGAGGTAGTACCCAATGGTGGTATGAAGGTGCAGTAGTGTATTGTATCTCCTATCTATGTATACTAATAGCAGGAACCTGCCTGACGTTGGAACCTTGAATGGAACTGTATGCGGAAGCTTAGCATTTCTTACTATACATAGCACAGCACAACTTCTTCTAGGTTCAAGTCATCACTATACTACAGTACCTTAGCAGGTATCTCTAGATAGGTGCGATGGGCAACACACACATAGGCCCGCTTATGATGTCAAGAGCCCGAGCCTGGCGCAACATACCTACATACAGTACAGTACAATACGTACAGTAGAATTAGGTACTATTTGTATAGAAAGTGGGATGGATAGGTGCCTTACTGCAATTTGGGACCATACTGTAACCGCGACAAGAATAATTTTGTCCCGTTGCGCGCAGACCCTGAGGCGTTTGGATGGCCGAGGTATTGGTATTGGCAAGACATACGACACATAGCTTAGCTTGGACGCCGAGGGTAATAATCCGTGGATCCTCAGCTGTCTACAAGCCACCCGTTTTCCTCGTTGGGAATGGCTTCGATGCGAAGGGGGGCGCGGTCGCTCCTTGCAAATTCAGGAACATGATAGCATCTCGTGGTTCTCCACAGATTGTGGGATGGTGGAGGAGCAGTGCATCGTGGTAGTAAGTAGTAACAGTCTAACAGACTACCTAGAATAGGTACTTGCAGTATCTCCGTTCTGGATGCATACATTACTTAGGGAACCCCCAGTTCAGTTCGAGGCAGGCTGGGCTGGCCGATGATGGAGATGATGGAGGGTGAGACTAGTGTATACTGTAAGCGGGAACGACGGAAATGATCAAAACACTACCGAATGCCTGCCGTCCGTGTTAGACCAATTCTTGTTGTTTGTTTGTTGTTGTTATTTTCTCTCATATACACATGCCTACTACAGTAGTTGTTCTCTGGAAGCAGAGTGCGGTAGGCTGATCCTCCATCTGGTGCATTGTGACTGTTGCATTGCTTGATGTCGCCGGAAACACCAAGGAATTGTTGTGTTGTACTTCATACCTCACCTCGCCTTACCTTGCCTTACCTTACCTCGTCTCGCCTCGTCTCGCCTCGCATCGCATACATCGCCTTACTCTGACTGACACCTGCGAGCAACAGCATCGCGTGTTGTAATAACGCTGTTGGTATACTAGAATGATATGATAGCTTGACGCCACTAGACACGCTCGCATTTGACTTCACACATCATATTGCCCGGACTAGTATAGGAATAGTGCTGCGCTGCTAGTGATAAGTTTGTTATCATACAGTAAAGAAGGGAAAAAGAAAAACGTGAGTGATGGTGAGCAAGAGACCTCGAAGATTTGGGTTGTTCCGCGTGCAGGACGCTATTAAACATAATACCCCACTGCCGATGCCAACGACCGAGTCAACCCGAGACACTTCAACAAGTCCACGCTTGCTCTCTTCTTGCCGACTCGCATCTTTTGCATCTTTTGGCTCGTGCCCTTCGGCAATGTTGTCTCGGGAAGCAATCTAACATGCAGCCAGAATCTACAGCATAAAATTGCAGTACAGCAGCAGGAACCTTCGTTCTTATTGCTCACCGAATGTTTTCCCTGCCAAGCAAGTTGTCTGATACATGCTGTACCTATCAATTTTGACAAAATTACCTCCCATTAATTACAGTATTAGCCATCATGTCACCTATACTAGGTAGTATGCACACCTCATGGTTCGGTCTTGTCTGTCTCGTTGCCATGGCCGAAGCTTACATATGGAGAGGACGAAGAAAAAAAGAGTAAACGAACAGAGAGAAACCCCCTGTCCTATTATCCCTGCGGCCCTAGCCGAAACTCCCGGATCGGCAGCTCAAGACTAAGTACACTAAGTACTGTATATTCCAATTCATAGTCTCCATCGCCGGTCGAGAAGAGGATAGTAATAAGCAAGGCTCGGGTGAGCTAATCCTACAATACTACCGTAATTCAACCCCCAATACAACAATGTATACCCATAATCCTTTGCCTTGGGGGCCGCCAAAGAATGGCGGTAAACACCAAGGGCTTGTTCTGAAGTCTGTTATTACTTGTATACTAGCATCTCACTTACTCACGCATGCCCAGGTGCTAGTAATACCCTTGCCTAGCGTACCTATCATTCTATACTACACTATACCAAGGTTGGCATACCTGGTCTACAGGTATGTATGTACAGATTACAGATCACCACACATATGCTTCACGAACATCTTGTTTTCATACCTACCTACCTGCTACAGTACAGTACCTACAGCAGACACTGCCTATAGGTATTGTACCACCTATCACATTTGCATTACTGTACTATTTATCTCATAGGTGGCTTGTGGCTCCTACCTGTCACATCGATGCGTTGCTGTTCTATTCTTGGCGAATGAGGATTTTGTAAAAAAGAAAAAAAGGAACCAGACACATCGCCGAAACGACGGGCAGGGTCTCTCCCCAGGCCCACCACGCTAATGAGATCCGCCTCTTGTCTCATCAGCCATCCACGGTGTTGGGACTTAACGTCGTCGATGGTTTTTTCCCTCTTTCCCTGCCGCGCTCGACACAAGCAAGGCTATCCCGACCAGCGATCCCGACCCGGGCAAACCGCACGCTTACGACAAGTATGCAACTAGTTCCACGCTTACCAGTAGCAGGCACACACGCAATGCTTGTGTTTCATAACAATCTCGATTTTTGGTTGTTCGTCAGGACACCTCGACCTAGCCGACCACCGCACGACGCAATTGTGCGACCGGCTGCAATTCTATTTTGTCTGACCGCCGTCCGATCGCAATCAATCAATCAATCGTTGCAAAGAAGACTACACTCCCTAGTCTACGTAAGTAGTCATCACGGGGTTTCCCGAAGCCTCACCGACTTTGTCATTGTGTGTTATTGTTGCAACGGGCTCGGGGAAAAAAGTGAATGTCGATGATCGTCTTCGAGCGTCTCGACTGGACACACCGTGTAACGGCATCCGCGCAATCACGCCCCCAAGATAATCTTCCGTCCAATAGGTGATTTCTTCCGCGCTAGACAGTCCCTCCTTCTCGATCAGCTGATGACGAGCCAGATCATCACACACGCTCGGACGTTTCGCTACCATGCAATGCGCGTGCTACCAGATGTAGTGTACACGAGGTAGGCCGTATATTACGCTGCAGCAGCGGTGGTAGTCAACGCATTTGATTGAAGGACAGAGACCCTACAGCACCTACAGCACGTTTGGACATGAGTAAGCAGGATTTGATTGCCAGCTTGCTTGTTTACTTTGCTTACAGCAAGTATCAGCCTCATTGTTGACGTACATACACAGTATGCACCAGCCCTTCGTAAAGATAAGGTTGAGGTGGAGCATACGCCCTATTCCACCAGTACTGTAGTATACAGGCACTATAGGTATTAATCACAATGTACGAAGTATTGTGTATCTATCTATATACACCAATCTTTTTTTTTTTTTTTTTTTTTTTTTTTGGTGTTTTGATACTGTAGACCAAGTATTGTATTGACTTCACCTTGAGCTTCAACCAATATTCCCCTCTAGTTCCAGGTAAGTAAGACTTGCCCTACGGTTACCTTGACTACCTCCACGTAACCAGTGTGACTCTGGAAAAAAAAGAGTCTGGGAAATTCCGCTCGAAATTTCTTTCGGGCAGGGGGTTGTTATCCCCCAACTGCGATTCGTTCACTCTACTGTATAGTTCCCCCTCCAGTTCTCAACTACCTACTGTAGGTATCTCCATAGACATATCGACAACGGCAGCATTAGGACCTACAACCCTAATTCCCAACTCTCTCTACGATGTATTGACAACGACATGATTTGAACCTAGGGCCCCGAAGGGATACGATTATCTAGATATAAGTAAGTCCCAGTCGTACGCTTTAACCACTCAGCCACGTTGCCATGTCGTCTAGTTTTTTAATAGTACTGCTAAGTGGCGTGTGGAGGTGGAAATTTTGAAGCCATCGTCACTCCACCACTACAGTGCAAAATCGCTAGTGCCTCTACTGTAAGTCATCTTGACAGGTCCCGGTGGTAGGGTACGGTGGCTTATACCGGTCCACGCCGAAGCCTTGTCAGCAAGCCAACTGATTCGGGGTAATAGGTAGCTAGCCAGTAAGTACTCGGTGGGCAAAAGGTAGTGTAGGTAGTGAGTGTACTGCTGAGATCTGCTGTAGACCTGCAAGCCCCAAAATAATCGTCCGTTCGGATGGTTGGACCTATCGGGTATCTGGCAACGATGATGACGGGCTCTTCAGAACACAGGCTAGGACCGGAACACGAGCGAATACTACAGTCACTACTCCGTCGAGAACTCTCGTTGTCTCGTGAACAAACCTGTTGTGCTCTCTGTGTTTCAACCGCGAACATATGACTATATAAATCTCACTCGTGTAGTTCCACCGCAAGTCGTTAGCGACTCACGTCAAGCCACGATGTTATTAGGCTTATCTCACCGCTGCTCACTCTGAAGGGAGATCGTCGGAGCTAGTCCTGGAGCTCGATGGGAAGGTCACGAGGGGCATGCCGTAAAGGCGCAAAGTCAGACGAGGAAGAGAATAGGACAGAAACGCCATTTGCTGGCAACTGAAGTGTTTGCAGTCTATGCTAGATACCTAATGCAACAACCTGAACAGTCACGTTATTCAATTTCACAATCCTCCTCCTCCGCTTCTCTCCTTCCCCCAGAAAAATAAGCAAGATCTAGCCAAGCTGCGTGTGTTCGTCTTCCTCCGTATTCTTCCGCATAATTCGTGAAACAATGCTCGTGTGATGCAACCATAGATCCTAGAGAGAATATGCCAATAAGAAAGAGAGTGTGTATGACCGCCAAGCTCTTTCTCCTCCTTCTTGAGGTCCAAATAAACATGAACAATCTTGCAAAATATCAATTTCCCTTAAGAACGCCGCATTACCCATACCAATCAATCCCTGAGGAAGGTTGTGCAAAATTGTCTATAAGTGGAGTGTGGTGGCCGTAACTCATGTGCAAAATAGTTGCCTCCATTACGTCCCGCGTGGAGACAAGGCGATTTCGTGTGTCATAATTGTCAACATGCTGTTATTTTTCGCTTTCGTATCAAGAAATAAAATAAGAAACCACAGTAAAACGCCAGCCATCTTGGCTACTAGGTGCCTTGGTGATGCAAGAATGTCTTGTGAGACGGGAGGTCGAGAAAGGGTGGTGCGGTAACAATAGAATTGTAACGTGGTCCAATTTGATACCAATCCTGGTCCTAAGCTTCCATGTAGTACTAGGGGTGGTTGTGGTTGTGGAAAGTGGTCGATCAATCGGTGGATTATTCGTCTTCTCGCACCATCGCATTCCCACCAGGGTAGATGCCGCCCTTGAGGACGTATTGCTCGAAGGGGAGACAACTAATAGTCTTGCGTGATGATCGAACCCATCGAGGCTTGGGAACATCCTCCCAGTTCTCGTCGGTAAGAGGATAGAAGTTGTAGGTCTCGTGCGTAGGCAGGTCCTGGTGCTCGCAATCGAATATGCCCTCGAGATGCATGCGTTCCAGCTTCGGCAACTTCGCTCGCAGACCAGTGAATAACGATCGGAATGTTCCTTCGTAGAGATGTATACCTCCGTGTGATGCTTCGAATGGTTTAGCTAGCCCACGACCGCCCAGTCGTAGTCGTACCAAGGTAGAACCGTGTCGCCCCAAGAACTCCTTCAGATCCTCCTCGTCACATGATACACCTTCTAGTACCAGGTCCGTGAGCCGTGTGTATGTAAAATCAAAAAGTAGTTCCCCGAACGAGAGTGCAAACCTCGAGTGCTCGCTCGAATAGGGATGGAATGCAAGCTTCAGATGTGTTACATTGGTGGCGAGTTGAAGTATGCGACCCAGGCCATTTACAGCCCGAAATGCTGACGTCGGTCCCCGGAGTCCAGAAGGGTCCAAAGTCAAGTTGAGGCTAGACAGACTCTTGAAAGATTGAGCATGGGTAAACCAATGCGAGCGGTGGTTGCTCATCCGAAAGATTTCGAGAGGCAGCCTATCGACTTTGAACGAAGACAGCTTGACCCCGTGTAGAGCGAACATGATTGCATCTAGGTTCTGGTAAGTTTCCTGCCGATCCAGCTTCCTGCAGTTGGGCCAGAAGAAGGCCTCCTGGATGAACTTGTTGTTGAGTGTAGACGGGCATTGCGCAAAGGAAACCTCGAGATCACGAAGATTGGGCAAAGCCGAGCAGGCCTCACGGAGGTCGTCGGCCCTCAGGTGGAGGGGACCGACCTTCTTACGCCCTGCTGCAATCTTGTCGAATTCTACTCGAGCGTGTGCCATCAGCTCGGCACGTTCCTCTGGAGGGGCCACAAAGTGCTGGGCCCTACTTAGGTTTGTATTAGCTAGGAACCGATAAATAGTGGTAAAAGAACGCCTCAACCGAACACTCATCTCGATGCGGGCTCCCGAGAGGATCCCTGGCGAAGGTACGGTGTTGCGCAGCAATCAAGAAGGGACTTACCATGAAGTACTCCATGCATCATAGTACGACAGCTCTCCGAGGAAAATGTTGATTGACTGGATACTCCCTCGGAGGCGTTCGTGGAGTGCGATGTTGTGTAGCCGATCAATATCAAGGCGCCAATTGAGAGAGGTGAAGCGCGGCGATAGCAGATATTCGTAACCGATGTCTGCTAGTGTCGGGCTCACGGCGCGCAAATTGGGAATGGATTCGAGATCACAGTAGGAGTAGATGAGCCGGAGGAGCTCGACAGGTAAAGAATCCATGGGGAAGCGAGAGGGAGGGATTCTGCTGACTGGCAGTGGAAAATAGGCGGGATGGGAAAATATTACTAGGTTAACTGGAAAAGCCGCCAAACTCCGCCAGATAATCAAGACACTGGATTGGATAAACACGAAACGCCGGGACGGGAAACTCGGGGCAGCGGTATAGAAAATGAGAGAAAGCTTTCAGGTGTTCCTGCAAGTCGGCAGGAGGACGCAAAACTAGGAAATATATACCAGGGCCCGAGGGAGAGCAGAAGGCGTTGTGCAGCGGTCTCAACGAAGAGGCGGAGAGAGGTTCATTTGTGCTTTTCTGCTTCTGCAGCGAGCCAAGCCTCTCCGATTTAGGACAAGGACAAAGAGGGAAAGCGACTAGAAGTATCGGTGAGAGTGAGACACACGTAGGCACATGCCTGTATCTGACGGGCAGCAGCAGCAGAAGTTTTCTCGTGGAATGACTGGCGGACGAGACTGGCCGGACTGGGCCCTGTCGGATGGATCTGACTATCGCGCCTGAGCCTGACAACAGACGACCACGAAACGGAAAATAAGATCAAATCGCCAAAGTAGCGGTATAGCAGCGGTAAGGCGGGTGTACCCTTGGTGTGACACCTGCAGCACCCTCCATGGCCATGCCCGAAAGGGGACGTTACGGTGAGAGATGCTGCACAGTCCTGCCAGTCGGGTCTCTTACTGTGGCCTGCCACTTATGCCACTATGAGTACCTGCATTAGATCCCACGAGGCAGCTTGACACTGTGGTTTCTCGGTGAGCTGGGACGAGATGCGAAGTCCTTCGAGCATCTCCCTGTGATTCGCCTGCGTCATGCTGGGTCCGCCAAGGGGGCCTGGTCGCGCGCCAGCTCGCCAGCTCAGGCGGCCCCCGAATCGCTACCCAACAACCAGCTCTGAGCTTTGAGCTTTTGAGCTTTGAGCTCTGAGGTCTGAGCTTTGGTAACGAGAACCAAGGAAAAACTTCGACGTCGGACAAAACTTGGTGGCGGGCACCTTAGCTAAGTCTGCTGGACCTAGTAGTACCCAAGTATACCTACATATACATACTTGGACAATCTTTTCAAATACCGGCTAACGTTTCTCTGCTATCTGGTGTCCCATTTGTGTGCAATGAGCGATCGAGGTATCATTTAAGTACCTATGAACAATTGCCCGTCGACATTTCCCCCATCCATCCATTCATAAGTACACCCGCCTACCTAGTACCTACGTCGCATCGCCAAATTTCCTATGGATTATGCATCATATCCACCAACAACTGGTCCCGGTAAACAGGTACTTCCAATCCAAACTGCCGGCAACGATAGCCCGAATGGGTGGAGGCCACGCCGCCAAGAGGAGCCCTCAACACGTCAGTACATTAGTCTAGCGCCAGGTGCTTTCGAGACCGCAAGATACCGAGCGCCTATAACTTTCCATGTCGTGCCCGAAAGAGTTCCACTTTGTCGTCGTAGTAAATAATATCACGTAGACGTAGCCGTGGGAGTGCATTATTCGCTGTCTCTTCGGTAAAAGAATCCGCCTCTGATTGGTCGTCATCAGATCCTTCCTCCGTGAATTCATCCTCGACGTCCATGAAGGGCTCAATTTCTTCATCTTCATCAGTCATGTCATCGCCTTCGCTGTTCCCGTCGATGTGATCTACATCGTCTACGGGTACCGCATGGTCATTGTCATCTTGGAAACGATTGTTGTCGCTGCCGTTATGCTCTACCTCTGTAATTTCGAAGCACTTGCGCCAGAGTCCTACGTACGCAAGTTGTATCTCCCTTCTCAAGCTAATTATATCCACAATCTGAAGAGCGAGCTCTTTCGGTGCGGGAGGCGGCCTAGGGTGGCGATCAAGCATTTGCGGAATATAGAGAGAACGCAGGTTAGCCATCTGAGGCAGTTGCTGGAGAAGTGTATGCTGTGTTTTATTGTATCAGCGGATTGCGTGGTAACCGGTTTCGGAAATATACTAACCCAGTCTTTAAAATCGATCACCATGCCTAATTCTCTCAAACTCGTCATCCTACCGCTGGTGATATAGGATAAGAATTCGTCTTTCACGGCCCAATGCTTCCAACGCCCGACTGTGTCCGCCATCGCAGTATTTGTCGCCTCTTTCTCCGAGCTATCGATAAGAAGTTTTTTAAGGCTGTTTCGGTGTCGTTTTACTGCGCTCCTGAAAATCTGTTCTAACGTGACTGAAGGCTTTGCCGTACGCTGTCGATCTTGTAAAAAGATGGTTTCCATTGTGTTAGGTGCAATGGTCTCCTTCATGAAGCTGAGAAGGGCTGGCGATACTAAATCTGTAGAAATATGCTTTAAGCACAGATGATATCGTGTTGACGCGCCTTGGGGAGACCCAAGGGTTGGCGGCGTAGGTTGAAACTGTCGTCTTAGTGCCTTCCACAGAGCCTCATGATGTTGGCAACTGAGGATGGTCAGCCCTAGAACATAATTAGAAATACCGTTTACGATATAGATACATTGATTATTGAGGGATTCGGGAGCGTGCAAGAAAGAGTACAAGCTTTGACAAGATAGGGAACAAAAAGATGCGGAAAGGCGTACTAGTCATGTTGCTCCAATCAATAGCTCGTGAACACACTGCAATCGACAAGGTCACCCTCTCAAGTGCCAAAGTTTCCAACTTGAGTTTTCCATCTAGACATTTCCTGTCTGGGCACGGAGTAGGTAATGCATCATCGATTTTGGCTTGTGTCCGAGAAGTCCCATTAGTATCGTCTGTTGGCCCTAAAGCCTTCTCGCCGCTCGAGGCTTCCGCGTTTTGCTCAGGCACCAACTTCTCCTGGCTTTTCGACATCGGCTTTCTGCGAACTATAATTTTTAGTGTCAGTAAATTTGTCCCTAAGAAAGACGAAGGTACTGTATAGAGAATCATGGCATCATGGACACAGCTCAAACCGAAGATTTCGGCTCCTCGTGATAGACAAAACAGATGTGAGACGATCTCATATTATACTTACTGTCGTGGATCCGGCCTACTAGCACTCCTAACACCCCTCCTAATCTAGTTGTGGGGATACGACTCTCACCTGGCCACTTCGCTTCGTGATCAACTTGCTGCAAATTGGCACCGTCCCAAGGCTGCGCGAAGTCATGAAGATTATATGCTTTCTTAGAAATTCCGACTTGAAGTTCCCGGAGTTGAGACGCAGACCGTTCAATTAGAACCGACATCTCATCCAGGTAAGAAATGTCGTCTATGTCCAGAACTGTCAAACTCTTGAGTGGGGGTAGAATACTAAAGGTCGGGTACTCTACACAGCTCTGGGCGTAGGTCTTTGGCTGCGGCGTCGCATCGCCAGTAGTAGTTGGTTCAGGATTGCCGATGGGGACAGACGTAATGCCTATTATAGCCGGGAACAGATGTGGTGGGGGAGGTGGGGGGGCATTAAGAGGCGGAAGTGTCGTTGTAGGGCTAGAGGCAGATGAAGAGTTGGGGGTTGTGGACGAGTTATCATGCCAGCGAACCCATACCTTCTCAAGCTTGGCCCGACCTTGCTCGTCCTCGTGGGATGCGAGCGCCATGAAAACATCAGACAGAACTCCAGTAGGCATATCCCACACAAAGGTCTCGAGGTTAACCATCCTCGAAATAGCAACGGCAACCAGTGTGCCCAGCATCTTGCCGCTTTCTTTGGTAATGAAATATTCCGAGGTCCATTCCGAAGGTCCGTCACCTATCGAGAACTTTCGGATGTACTTCGCATAATCATTATTTGCCAGTCGATGTGAAACCTTCGGCCGGCCGAGACCGGCGCCGCGTGAACGTTGTGTTGACTCGGCAAACCTGCTTGGGAGACATAATGTCGCCAAGCCATAAGAGAGTGCATCAACGCTCTTCGAGCTCTGAACCGCAGTAGAACTGTCCGGCCATACGATATCGAAGCGGGAATAGATATTGGGCACGGCCAGCTTGTAGAGCGCGGAATGGGTTAAGGCCAGTGAGATCAAGTCGTTGGTATAGGTGAGCTGTAGAAACCATGCTTGGTCAGTATGCTACCTCACCCCGTCGGACATGTAGATATAAAAATCAGGTTCAGTGCTTGCCTCGTTTACGATCAACCTTAGCACGTCAACTGGGAGATCCAAAAGGGTGAGCGGCGTCCCTTTCGTCTTGATGTCCTCCCATTCGCGATTCTTGTCTTTCATGAGCTGGATCATGGCTGGCGACACGGAAGCCGGAAGGTGGGCCTCGCCAACAGAAAGCTCCGGCAACACATGGCTAGTATCGTGCTTCGTATGCGGATGTAGGGCCGGAAGATCTTTTGTATCTGAGGCACCCGTAGCGGGATTGGTTGCCATGTTGAGACTGCGTCGTTGCACTCTGTAATTACTATGAAAATTGATGCGGCTGAAAACACTCGGCCGGCATACTACCAACTACCGCCGAAGAGACGATACGAGTTCAAATGTCAACCCCTGCGAGGACAGCACGAGAGGGTCCTCAAAGGGTTGCTTTAAGAGAAATGCAAGGTGGTGTTGAAAGGCGCAGAAACGTCGAGTGCTCTTGGTATGACCGGTGTGAGAGTGGCCGTCCAGGTGTTTGTTGGCTTTCTAACTCTCGACTTAAAACCTACAAATAGGTAGGTAGGCTCAGCTTGGAGAAATTAGGTAGGCACGTACGATGGGCGAATATATCATGGGAAGTCGCACGGGATTGTTGTGTTCGGCGCGTTGCAGCGAACGTCGGATGTGGACGGTTGTGGTGCTTAACAGGGGCTCCCTTGAAAGACGTGAAAGATTGCAGGCAGGTGGAAAGAAGGCTGCCGGTTGCTGGGCATTGAACAAAGCACGCATATGCATCGATAAAGCACGGCACTAGGTAAGTAACCTTAGGCAGGTACTCATGGCCGTCAGACGCAACCCACAACAGAAGATACAAAAGGATATCGAGCACTCGTTGCTTTTGTGCGCCGGAAAGAAGTAGAAGCAGCAGCATGCATGCGACAACCAGGCTGCTGCTCGATGGTGGTCAAACATTGAGGCTCTCCCGTCATTGCCCATCATGGGGTTACGGGTTATGTGCACCATGTATCCCTAGAGGTCTAGCGTAGGCGTCTTAGGTAGTACCTAGGTAGCGTGGCGGATCCGATGCCTCACTAAACCCCACTAGCAGACCCTCTAATAATGGATATTCTGGGGAACACATCGGGCGCTATTGAATCCTCAGGTCCAAATGTTGTTATCATGGGCTAGGCTAACCTGCATGGCATGTGATTGATTGTTTTGGTAGTGGTGTAGCTTTTACTCGAACTTCCTGTCCAGACTGCTCTATAGGTAAGATCTATGACCATTCGGAGAAATCTATGTGCTGAATAACTGTATTTCAGTGAACACTTAAAACTACGGTAATCATTGAAAATCGACCGCATTATATGAATCTACTACAATTAGTAGATAATCTTAGCAGCATATAATTAAGATAAGCAGCAGTTTAGAAGTTCTTCTATTGGATTTATTTAAACCGGGTTAACGAGGAAGAGCCCGTCCAACATGATCCCAACATATCTAGGCAGGCATTAAAGATTATTCATACGTAGAATATCATAGTTCTACTAAGTCGGTAGGTACCAGGTATTGTTCAAAGTTACTCCTACAGCAATTTATACTAACACTCATATTCCGTACAGAGCAGCCAGATGTATCCATTCAAGCTTGATATCTATAGACATAGGCCAACTTTTCTAGACATCACAGTATTTTGGATACTCAAGTAGGTTGTCACCTACACAGGTGTCCCGCCATGCCCCTCCCCTCACCCCCTCAAGACCCGTAGGCATCTCTCAAGAGCCATGTACTATAGTACCCAGGTACCTAGGTATCCCCCACCTAAGCTACAGGTAACCTAGTATACATAATCCTGGACAATAGAGGGGTGATCGGGTGAGACAAAACATCAATACATCTATCTACTGTATACTTGGATTTGCTGTTTTTGGCATATGCAGTGGCCTTTTTTTTTTTTTTCACTAGCACCTACATATGTTATGGTATATAGGTATTTTCATCTATATTATCATTTAAACTTTTCTTATGATTTCGTTGTCTTATCTATTAAAGCTGTGAAACTTGAACTCGAAGTTCTTGGGTTATGTTTCTAAGTACCTAGGTATCACCTATATATATACCTAGGTAGCAGGAGGTACCTTAGGTTGTTATGTAAGGTAGGGTTAGGATGTAGGTACCTGCCTGCCGGTGTGCCCCGCTCCCTTGATAATCTCCATGTCGCGACCAGAACAACCCAAGCGTTGTCGCTGCGTCCATTATTGTTGCTGTCTGTCCTTTCGCGTACAAGGCCGAACTATTGTTACTGCCTAAAGAGCACGCTGTCCATAAACCAGCAAGTAAATCACATAAAAGTCATCAACCAGCATCGATTTCGGTCTCGAATCTCCTCGCCTCGCCGAACCCATACCGCGCACATCACACATCATACAGTCATACATCATACGTCTCTAGACTTCATTCGCCCTTCACGTTCCTTGGACAGAACGCCGTCGCATAGCGTCGCATACAATAGTGCAAGACTTGTATCTTGTTTCTTCACGTCTACCGATATTTCTACCCCTCAAAAGCAACATGGCGGGCTTCATTGAGCAGCTTTGGGAGTCCATCTTCACCCCTGGTCCAACCCCGACCCTTTTAATAGCAACAAATGTTACCTTCGCTTCCCTGCAGCTCGTCCTCTTCGTACTTCTCATCGCCACATACAGCATGCACTTTGTCGCCTTGTCTATCTTGTCAGGGGGGCTATGGTGGGCTATCAACTGGTTTGCGACCGAGTTAAATGCAGCGAAGGCAAGGGAAGCGGCCGAACAGGCGCGGTCCGAACAAAGACCTACCCGAAGAACCGACGATAGCGAGACCGAAGTGGAAACCATTATCCCCAAAAGCGACACAAAAACAGGAAGCACCGAGGTTGAACCGGTGGAGCCAGCAGGAGACTTGAAGCTCCGCGCCCCAGAGAGCTCGTTTGAGGCCAAGTCTGCTGCAAGTACCGAGGACGAATGGGAGAAAGTATCGGAGAATGAGAAGGATAAATGAGTAATAGAAGGGAAGGGAAGTGGAGGGAAACTTATAAGAAAAAAAGCGATGTACATGATCAACTGGACAACTATGTGTATAGGTATTGACCAGCCGTCAAGTTGCGGGTTGGGCATCATTCAGTAGCGATTTTGTTTCAGTCACAAAATAGGGTCTGCATGACGATTTTGAAGCGGTAGCTTTACTAAGCGTACAATATTTCTGGTGCTCTATAGTAGTCCCGAGCCGTATATGATTGATTTGTACTGTTTTTTATTCTTGTAATTCCTCAAGAAACCGCTGAGATTCGGATTCTCGATCGTCAATACTGTCAATATAGAATGACCGCATGCTGGCGCGATGTGTTACGGGCCAGGCTAGACTAGACTAACAACTGTATCACGTGACTAGCGCAGTTCATTGGCTGTCAGTCTGGCCATAGCTGTAGCCACGCCAAGTATACCCTAGGTAGGCAGGTACTGTACTACTACCTACCCAGACCCCAAATTTCTTAAAAAGTGACATAGAGCTCTGAGCCTCACCGTACAAATCCATATACCCTAAATAGTAACCATATCGACACCGACACCAAACCTCTAACGCCCAAACGATCGAGTAACCCCCCAGTCGCCATTGAAACTCTCTCCGATAGCGAGATCGTCGACAGCCCGCCAAAATGAAGCTCGTCAGGTAAGCTCTGCCCCAGCCGTCTCTACGCACCGAAGTGCTGAAACCAATGCTGCCAAGCTCATCCGCCCGCCACGCCGATGCTGATGATGATGTCTCTCCAGATTCTTGATGAAATGCGCCAATGAGACGGTCACAATTGAATTAAAGAACGGTAAGAACACCCTCCTACCCAGCCGTACCCGTGCTCTTACCCCGGCCATTCATTCCACTGACACGTGCGGCTGGTAGGCACAATCGTGCACGGCACCATCACATCGGTCTCGCCGCAGATGAACACGGCGCTGCGCACGGTGAAGATGACGGCGCGTGGCCAGGACCCCATCACCCTCGACACAATGAACATTCGCGGCTCGACCATCCGCTACTTCATCTTGCCCGACTCGCTCCCGCTTGACACGCTCCTCATCGACGACTCCGTCAAGCCCAAGAATAAGGCGCGCAAGGAAGCTGCTGACCGCGGCGGTCGGGGCGGTCCTGGAGGACGCGGGCGTGGGCGGGGACGTGGCAGAGGACGTGGCCGGGGCCGGTAAAGCAGAAGTTAATCATTTATTCCTATCATCGTTCTGTTGGCTATGGAGACGAGCATTAGCGCGACCAAACAAACGAACAAACAATGGGCAGGAAGCACTTGGTAGTAAGGGTTGCTCGCCGAAAACTACCTCGCCTACTGCTAGTTATTGGGAGATCTATCTCGTACGAGTCCTCGTCGGGACGGTGGTTCCCAGTCGATATTTGCTTAATGCTATGTGTCATTGTGATGTGTGGGAGAGGAAATGGAGGGACGAATCCATTTTAAATGGCGTTAGAGGTTAGGAAACTGCACCAACGCGAGAAAGAAATCAAGTAAATTTAGGAAGTTGGAAGTCTTCCTCGGTTTACCTTTTATTCTTACCCATATCTGTGCGTGAAGCGGAACATGTCAGGATCATCATGTCAATACAACACATATCAGAAGAGAAATCGAACTCGAGATCCACCTAAGTATTTCTAAAGGGGTCTCAACTACTTTGAATGCATCCTTTTCTTTTTTTTCCCCCTTCATATTGATAGTGACTATAACTCCCTCCATATCCGTATTATCTGCAGCTTCTCCCAGCCAGCCTTCTTCCCGCTCGACCCTACGGTCTCGGCCCTCCATCCCCCGCGACGCACGCGCTCCTTGACTTCCTCGGGCTTATTCTGCGCGCACAGCAACACGTACGCACAACCCCTATCGGACAGCACGCGCGGCAGCCCGTCGAGGAGCCTGTCCGTGGTCTCCATGCCGTCTCTCCCGCCCGCGTACGAAAGCGCCAGCAGATACGAGTCCTCCTCAAACGAGTCTTCCCCTTCGCCGGGCACTCCTCCCCTGGAAGGAAGCTCGGCTGTTGGCACGTAGGGCGGGTTGAACACCAGCACGTCCACGCTGCGGTCCCGCAGCGGCGCCACGAGGTCCCCTTGCACAGCCCCCAGGAACTTCGTGCTGGCCGTGGCCTTGTTGGAGGAGACGGCCCTGCGCACCGTCTCCGTCGTCGCGGCGCACGCGTGCGCGTTCATGTCCACCGCCCCCGTGACGATGTCGCGCGTCCCGAAGATGGTCGACGCGTGCGCCGTCAGGAAGGCGATCACCACCCCCGAGCCCGGCCCGATCTCTATCACTAGCGGCTCCGGTGATGCCGGCGATGTATTCTTGGTGGGCGGGAAACGGCTCTGTAGGAATGCCGTCTCGGGTGCCGAGGAGAGTATGTCTAGCAAAAGAAACGAGTCCTCGGCTGGTTCGTAGACCCGCTCGTAGGCTACGTGTGATGTGTCTGGCGTTGGCAACATCTCGTGTGAGTGGGTGCGTATATTCGACGCGAAATACACGGCTTTGGGAGATGTTGTAGTTGGTAAGTTTTGCTTCGTTCGTAGAACCGAGTTATTGTATAAAAGTGGGCACGTGACGCTCCAGAACATGTGAGAGTGAAAAAGGAGAGTCCCGGTAGAATCATCTTGCACAGGTCATCTTAGCCATCGAAACAGGCGGTTTGTGACGTCTGTGTGGGAGAGAGGTTGAGAATTAGGGAAATGCTTAGGATTGATATGTAGGTAATAGTAATCCACGTAGGCCTAATCCAGTACCTCATCTACTTAACCCTACTTCTCCAGCATTGATAGATAAACCACCCTTCCCCAAGTACATGAGTTTCAGGATGTCATTATATCTTCTTACTCGCCATAGTCTCAAGAGCATGCTTGACCACCTTTCTGTGTCGTGGCCTCCCGACCAGGGTAGGCGGAAGTATAACGCCCATTCCTTATCATCCGTTGCCAGCATCACACGGATACAAAAATACCCTTGGCCTATAACGCCCTTCTTAGATGGCTCACTTCGGCCATCGTCCTTCGGATTGTCGAGTAGCCTCCTAACTTCTTCCTCACATGACGACACACTCAACCCCCGGGTCACCTCTCGACGGGCCGATCCCCCAGCGGCAGCGTTCGCGGACGTTTATGACCATGCGTACGAGGTTGCGATCGTAGTATCCGGGCGTCGTGCACGCAGGACATAGGCCCATGATCTCGAACTCAGGCGACGGCTCCCGGGCCACGCCGTCCCCGAACACGCCGCAGTATGTGAACCCGTAGCCTGGCCAGCAGGGCTGTCGGATGGCCAGCCAGTGGTGACCACAGTTGCGGCTGATATAGTGAGTTGTGAGGCACATTTCACTTCTCCTTTCTCGGATCCTTTTTTGGCCTGGTCTTGAAACCGAGTCCTCGACTTTTTTATACCACGGTTGTAAGGATTGTGAAGGCTGTAGAGGGTCGTAGTGTTTGCTATGTCTGGTTCCTTGTGTTGCTAATAGGAGAGGACATGCAGTTGTGTCCTAGACTCCTAAATTCTGAGGTAGTTGAGCAATCCAGTTGCAAAGCTAAAACAAGCTTGATACAGAAATGGTGCTTATAGACAATGTAGATTAAAGAAGCCTAGAGGAGTATATGTACGCCTAGGAGATGTGTTTAGAGGTGCCCGGTGTAATTCTAACACGCAGAGAAGGAGGGACCTTGGGATACATGGTACATACTAGGTACTGCAAGCCAACAGCATCTACTAGTTTACTAAATGCGTCAATGGCAAACTGCGTCAGGCAACAGTAAGAACAGGAACACGCTACACCATACCTAGGTACCGTGTGACATGGAAATGTTTGCTTTATTAGATAAAGATTTGTGCGTCTTGTTAGGTACCATGTTCTTGGTCTATTTGTCCTATTGTCTATTTATCTATCCACTCATGCAACCAATACGTTATCGTGATCATAATGCGGACTATGCTCGTGTTCCATGAGAATACCGCCTGGAAATCACCTAGGTATGCTTTCATCTTGTATCCACCCCCTCTGTCTTCGGCACCATCTCGTCGCGCAGACTCTCCAGCATCTCTTCAATCCTCAAGGAAGTACGCTCAAGATTATCCAACCGCATAGTCAAGTCTTCAGTCTCGCCAGTCTCACCTAGCATGTTACGGACCTGCTCGGGCGGCATACCACTACAAGATTACAAGTTAGTTATCGTTATTTAAGCGTAATATGTGAGTATTTTAAAAGCGTTGAGGACTTCCGGAACATAACCTGGACCCTAGTAGGAGCCTGTGTACTCTTAAAGTATCCAGAAACCAGAAGGCGGTGTAGAGAATAACTTACTATGGGGCTATCGAGTCCCGTCGACTGGGTGGCTTGATAGGCGGCGGCTCTTTGTCCCTCTTCGTATCACTACTGATCTGCCAATCTCGAGGTCGTTCGTGTGTGGAGCTCTGATGACGTATAAACTGCCTTCGGATCATGTGATGCGTCAACTCATCATCTACCGCAATGTCTTCCTCTACCGAGTCGGGTGGAGGGATATTAAACACTGTCTGGATATCACTGTGACTCGTGATGCGCCATTTCTCCCAAAACATCCCCTTACCACGGTGTCTCCTCCTTTGCCGCAGTTTGCCTTCCCCTGCGTACTCTGACCAGAGCAGGCGTCGTTCGAGGATGGCAATGAAGAGCAACACCGGTAGATTGATAGTCCGAACAGTTGCCACATGGATCTTATGAAACCAACGTGGACTCACAAGGAACTTCATGGGGACTAGTATAAACAAAGCGATTATGTTGAATGGTGGCTGATATGCAAAAATGGCATCGCTTTTGACACCTTCGAGCGTCAATACCGCCTTGCGGAAATGAACTTCGGCTGTGGCGTTCGCGACGACGTTAGCGAAGGTGTTGGTAAGCATTGATACCAGAATTGTGAGAAATAGTGTATTGCCGAGGAACGCGAACGTGATCATCAATATTGGACCGAGGAGCCAGTGAAAATCAACCTAAGGAGACCACATATTAGTAATGTTGCATTACCCAGTCCATTGCGTAACTGCGAAAACATACCGACTTTGATATTCCGCTACCGTCCAAACCGAACCAGATCCATAACATCCATTTACCAATTGTGCTACCGATTATTAGTTAATACACAGACATCATAAAACCAATCACTTACATAGTGTCATGACGGCCTTCCGCAAGCCATACCATAGATAACAAGAAACCAAAGAAGCACCTAAGTCACAAACTAAATTAATAAAATACCCAGTAATAACGAATAAGTCTAGAAGAGAAGTCTCTACAAGGATAAATTCCACTTACCAAGCAGCTAGAAATGTTAATAGAGCAAAATCTGTCATCATAGCCCGCAGGGAGAGAAACACGACATTTCCAGACAGCAAGTTAAAAGCTAGCCGCGGAATAAGAACTGGTGCGCCCATTGCGAGGACGTCAAGGGCTTGTTGCCCAGGGTCCAGGGACCCCGTTCTCCATCCATGAACACGCAAAATGAGATACATCCAATACACCAGAATAAATATAACATCTAAGAACGACCAGAGATTCTGTGTATAAACAGACCTTGAGACCAAGTTAGTGGTGGGCTGTGAGCTTCTGCTTACGAGGAACTCACCACCCATGTTCTAGGATTGTGGCGAACTGGTCGAGAGCCCAGCCAAAAGCATAAACGGCGAATGCACACTCGAAGACGCCTAAATGTTTTGGGTTTCGTTCCAGCATGGACAGTACGTATAAGACTAATAGAGTAACGAACTGGATTATCTCGAGGGCATTCCTGGTCCGTGGTACAATCAACCGGTACTGGTTCAGTAACGGTTCTTTATGCGGCTGATAGAGAGTGATTGGCTTTTGCTTGTATCGATCTGGGATAAGATTAAGGAACGTAGAAGGTGTATATACGACCTGACCAATGTAGATAGCATCGACGCTTTAACCTTTAGCCTAACATCCAATCTTTAAGGTGGAGGTGTGAATACTTACACTGTTTTGCAGTATGTCGAGCTCAGGAAATGCCTACTTCCCGTAAGAATGGCTATCTCAAGGGCAGGCAAAGTCCTGTTGTGGCTAAACGTAGAGTCTAATGACGCTTCACGGCGAACCTCTTCGGGGGCGTTCTGAAAGGGCTCGAAACCAGCGACGAGCATATTGGCCAGAAGCAGTAGTCCTTCCGAACCTGGATTGTCGTCACCAAAGCGCCTCAAAATGCGTGTCGCAACGATTTCACAGAGCGTGGCTCGCGTGTAGTGGACATTTTGTCGGTTGCTCATATGCTCTTGTTCGTGAAGGAACTGGGATCGATTTACGAGCAAGCAATAAACTAAGTACAGAATGAGCGCACGGCGGAAAGGGGATCGGCTAAGAACAAAAAAGGGCTGTACCAATAGATATATCGTCCAGCTCATAGAGCTTATCAACCAACGGTCGGACAACAGCTACGTTCAGCCGAAGGTCCCCCAACTGCTCAAAGGTCAGATAATCTTCGACGATGCTGACCACATCTCGCCGTATCCTGTGAATGGTAGTGTACACGGGTAAATGACTGTGAGCGTCGGGGGTACAACTGAAAAGGGGCCCGTCTTCTGTGATATGGCTGTATTGAGCGCGGTTGAGAAGTGGTCGCCGCTCAGGCTCCTGAACCCGGACCGTTCTACCGGTCATGTCTGCCATCTGATATAAAATCGCATTGATGGCTTTCCATATAGACGATGAGATGCTGTTGATAGGATTAAACATTCGACGGGAGAGCAAAGAAATACAACAGCCAGGACGGGATATGAGCTACCGAATACAACGGACGCGTAAAATTCTTATTCTTGTCAGGGAAGACGCGGCCTAGAATACTGGTAGTAAGTTAGCTCAGGGTCAGCAGTATGGTGTGCCATGCGGTTGGTTATTCTGTCTATCTCAGGATCCTAGGTAGACAGAATTGACCCGGCGATATCTTAGGCAGGGGGCACAAGGCGAGTGCTAGCAGCAGCAAACAATGCAGACCCTCGAGACAAGGGGTAGCACCTCGGTGCTGGATATAAAAAAGCAGAGTAGTCCTAGACACATGCCAGATCCTCACAGTAGGGAGATTTCATCTGTATCATGAGGCGCTAAGGAATCCCAACTATATCATGGATGTAGGTACCTACCGTTAATGCGCATGTGATGGCTTTTCGAGATTGAAGAGTATGCTGGACATGACGTCGGTCCTGCATGAGGTTAAGGCTTAAAAGTTAAGATAGTACTTCATGCAGACGTCAAAGCCCCTAACCTAAGCCCCTCGCCTTAGTCCCAGTGCAAGCAAGCCCCCGTCAATCGACCCACATCCTTATCCTTATCTGACCCTATCAGAAGGCTCGATTACTGGTAGAGTTCAACTCCACAGCAACATCCAACCCACCTGGAGCCTGCAGCTGTCTCGAGCACCATCGTGCAACAGGATCAGCCAGGCCCAGCGACTGGCCAATCCAGTCACTGCCCCGTGACGATGCCATGGTGGCCTTCTAGTTCGAGCCCAAGATCTGGCTTGAGCAGAGACGATGGCTCAAGGCGGCCCGTCTCGTGGGCCGACAGCCTCAACGGCACAGATTGGGAACACTACAAAGACCCCAGAAACTGGATCCCAACAGTGCTGGTGACGACGACTGTCGTGGCGTCGCTACAAATATACCGTTCATATCTGCGCCGCATACCAGGAGCCGTGTACGTCCAACCGAGTTTCTTTCGAAGGAGGAGCGTGTTCGGCCGGGTCACCAGCGTAGGCGACGGAGACAATTTTCATCTCTTCCACACCCCGGGCGGCCGCCTAGCTGGTTGGGGCTGGCTACGAAGTGTCCCTGTTAAGAGAGCTGAGCTCAAGAATCGAACGGTATGACCCATTTTCTTGTATAGGATACCTCTGGCAGTAGCTCTTGCACTGAGTTCCGGGTTATGACTGACACCATCTCTGAAGATACCCATACGCCTCGCAGGCATTGATGCCCCCGAAGGCGCCCATTTCGGCCGACCCGCCCAACCTTTCGCAACAGATGCCTTGGCCTGGCTATCTAACTATATCCTTGGGAAGAAAGTGCGTGCCAAAGTCTACAGGCGAGACCAATACGACCGCATTGTGGCCACAGTGTATGTAAGGCGATTTTTATTTCGTCGGGACGTCGGCCTGGAGATGCTTAAAAGCGGCTTGGCTACAACATATGAAGCGAAGACTGGGGCCGAGTTTGGTGGCCTGGAAGAGAAGTACAAAGCAGCTGAGGCTGAGGCTAAGGCCCAAAAACGCGGGATATGGGGTGGAAAGCCAGATCATTTCGAGAGCCCCCGCGAATACAAAACTAGGATGAATGCTCTGGAGGAGTCCCAAAATACACACAAATCATGAAGGTTTCCTCAGTAGTACGATAACGGATTTTTCTGCACCCAGGTTGCCGTATGGAGCTTGCCAGGTCGACTAAAACTCTTGCTATTCACGATGGCATAAATGACTCACGGAATAATGTGACTTTCCGGTTCGTGAAGCTACACTGTCAGGCGACGTTAATACAGCAATGGCAATCAAGCTTTCAACTACAGATTATAGCGAAGTTAGGCAATATATTCTGCGTATGACATCATCAAGTGAGATATTGTCATTCACTCTTATATCAAAGATGAGAATGATGTACACTTCCAGGGCCTGCATATTGAATGCAGTTAATCACAGTGTTATGTATGCTTCTCTAGGGAAGGTAAAGTAGGTACCTACTAAGTTAACCGTCATTTTGGCTCGTTATGTTCATTGTGTTCGGCCATGTGCCAGGATATCACGCGTGTAGGAAACATAAAGTGACTACCTGAATTGGGAAAAGCCTTAGTTTCTGAAAGAAATTGCCACTATATATCCATAATAAACTTGTGGTTATCTCTACATAGTATATATACTATATGTAAACTGACTTTATTTGCGGGTTGTTATAATCACGGAGCTCTGCCATGTATTTATGACTTACCTATGCCTCAATGACTAAGCGTGCAAAGCTTGTTTAAAAAGACTTACTATAATACTAAACGTTGGCACAAAGACTAGAACCTGGAGTATAAGCCTCTAGGTTATTCTATCCCAAACCATGCCTCTAACCATACCTACTTTAAAAGAGGCAACATTGTCCAAGTAGGTCCCTAAATGGATTCAACAATAAGCTAGATGCATTTGATTTCCCTACCTAGTGGCTATATGCCTAGAAAAAGCACTTGCCATATGCGCAACACAAACCTTGTTCGACTTGATTCTGAACATGCTTATTATCTATTGCGAATCATTAGAGCGTGCGGAGATCTCGTAGGCTGAGAGACGTTGTCCACAAGCTACTGTTGGTAAGTGTTTAGCACTATCTTTAGACTATTCACTAACAATACTATTTGCGATGTTCTACTAGTTTAATTCCGAAATTAATACCAAAGCTCAGCTTTGTTTGTTAGCACCTCACCTAAGGTACCTACCTACACCTGAAACTCCGGCTTGTTGCATATATCGGCCAGATAAGTAGGGAGAATAGAGGCCGGGATGGGACAGGGAAGGTTACCTACATACTGGAGATATGTAAGTAGATATTATATGTAAGTACCTACTTACCTAGGTACAGGTGTTCTTGAAGCGAGGAAAAGACAAGAGCACACACAACAAACAAAATGAAGCTTTTCACTGTGCTACATACTAATCAATCAAGTGCTGTGTGGCAGGTGAAACAAATGCATATAGGAGCACTAATGAACTGGCGACGCGTACAGTACAGTACACAACTCCACTGCTTTCATGCTAAGGTAAGTATCCCTCTTTATGTCAATTGTTATTCATACGTAATTACTGTAACAACCTTGGAACTTCGTGATGCTGCCTAACAGTAGATATTATGTTAGCATTAGGTACTGTAGCACTCGGGGCAGAGAAGAGAATACTGCGTATACGTACAGTGTACCCGTGCCAAGCGTTAGAGTGACACAACACGATTACAGGGTACTGTGCAGGGGATGATGTGGGTGGCACATCTTCTCAGACCCCTAGTCAAACCACCTGTTGCCCCTGGTTTCTCTAGCCCACCTTGAGGAGGGCTGTGCGCCAATCCCAGCTCGTATCAGGACGTGTGCCAAATTAGGTAGCTCCCTCGTTTCCTAACCGTACGTGCCTTTCATATTCTTGTTTGTACACTCAATCTCTTTTTCCGTGTTGCCGAACAGAAGGGGGAAAGCGAGCTTGATATTGTCACTCTTTTGATATCATCTCATGACATCTTTTTCTTTCGCTACGAGCGTGATATTCAATCCCTTCTCCGTTGAGTAGGCGGCGGCTGTTCTGTGCTTGTCCGTTTCTTTGTTTCTCCAGGACGGTCCAACCATTCGACCCCTTTGCGTGTCCCCTGATCTGAGGCGCGCGGGACCGGCTGGGCACATCTCTTACAAGATCTCGAACGAACAGAACAACACTCGGAAACAGAAGACCAGGATCAATCATTAACGTCGTCAACGTTGTTCGCAGCTTGCGAAGTCCCCTCATTATTACCAACACCAGATACACCGTTCATTACCCACGCGTCAATCGTTAAGCGCCTCTTCTTACTCTCGTTTATTACAAATTCCTGGCCACCAGATTTTGCACTCCAACATCGATTGCCAAGTCACTCATTACATTTGGATGGGCAGGATTTGCCTATTACAATCAACTCTAAGGAACATTTGACTGCAACACTACACGATAGGTACCCCAACCAGTGATACTAATATTCACCTACCAGTAAGTAGCAAAGAAAAACCTCCTATTTTGTTCCCACTTCTCTTCCACTCCCTACTTGTTCTGGGCCTGTTCTGGGGTTGGGTAGTATGATATGATTTCTTTCTGTATGACGGCATCCCAGTAATATTTCCAATACTGTCTTGTTTCTGTCAATCCAAGGGCATTTTGGTAAAATGCACTATATGAGATGTCAGGACAATGCTGGCCTAATTGCAAGGGCTGCGTCAACGAACAGAAGGCCGTCAGTCACCATCCACGACTTGAAGTCGCAATCCGAATCTACCTTGGCTACTCGACGAGTGTAGATGCTGGGCGCATGAGGGAGAAATGCTGCTGGATACATGGCCTAATCTGTCGCTAGCGTCCTGCATTGTGCCTGGCTAGCACATCACACCTCGTGTTTCCAGCACACGGACCACTCGCCCCAATCCCTCCCTGTACCTACTGCACTGTTTCTTAGTTCTCTCTCAGCTCCATCTAGTATCCAGTATCCGTATCTCAGCAACTCCATGACTGACGGCAGTCCGTCAGTCATGCTGCACATTTCATAATTGCTGCCATCAACATTGACCTAGTGAATTATTTATCTTCAAATCCTAATAGCCCCTTTCCATATACAGACAATTTTGCGACCGAACTCGATCTCTCTTCCGCCACTCGTTGCGACCACAAACCTACAGAATATCGATTGCCGGGATTGTGCTCAGGTTCATTCGAAATATCGCGGTTGCATACATCACAAACGCTAATTAGACACGCTCGATCATTCACAACAAAACGGTGTTGCCTGCTGAACGAACGGACACGTTGAATCGCCCGAGGCTATGGACCAAGTGTGATCTTAGGTGTCGCTACGCACGTTCTCTAGACCGAGGCGACCGTCTCTGTTGTAACTGCAGGTCTGTTGATCATCGGTCACCATAACCATGAGGAAAAGCTTGCGCTGCCGGCCCGCTAGGCGCAGCTGCGCCCGGTCTGTTTCACCATGGCTTCTCGCAATGACTTCGTTTGCGACACTATCTCAATCCCTCACATTTGACTCTATCCCAAGTCCGAATTTCGATATCAGCCAACTTGGACAAGTGGGGATCGCAGGCGACTTTAATGGCATTTCATTCTACGAGTTTAAAGGCCAGACCGAGCAGCCGTTCAGTTCTAACGGATCGCAACAGCTTATGGCCCGTCTGCCTAATAATGTCTTTATTGATCTTCTTACCGCTGATGCGTCAATCAAGGACATGTGCGTGTTTCAAGGGAAGGTCATTCTGGGCGGTAATTTCACGAGCGTTGGTGGCAAGCAATCTATTGGTGTAGCTACATATGACCCAGCAAGTTCTACGGTCACCACAATATCCGGTCTCTCGGGTCAGGTCAGCAGTTTGCTCTGCGACGATGATGCTGGCATGGTTTACGTTGGCGGTAGCTTCCGAGCAGAAGACTCATTCAATGCCATAACATGGCTCGCCTCCTCTAGATGGGCAAGTTTGCCATTTGCGGGCTTCAATGGTCCGGTCTCCTCCATCACAAAAGCTTCTGACGGGCACATCATTTTTGGAGGCAGTTTTACCGGCTTGGGAAATGCGAGCACACCAAGTATACCAGACGCCCAGACTATCAACCTTAATTCTGCACGGCTTTCTACATACCAAGGAACTGCGACGGCAGGTTTCAGTGATGCCAAGAATGTCATTTGCAACTCGGCAGGAACTGATGGCCCAAACAAAACCTGGCTTCTAGAAGATGGCGTCCCGGGCAATTGGGCAGCTTCGTTTGACTTTGGATTCGAACCCACCAAACTTCGGCTGAGGAATACACATCAAGATGGCCGAGGAACCCGTACCTGGATGTTCACTGCGCAGCCGAACAACGGAATAATGAATTTTACATATATTGATCCCGAAACCGGAAGGAACATGAGCTGTACCAGTCAATGTCCTCTCAGTAATGACACCAGTATCGAATACCAGGACTTCCACTTTGTAAACCGTATTGGCACAAATGCGTTCAGAATTGACATCTCAGCATGGTACGGCCAGGGCGGTGGTCTCGACAGCATTGAACTCTACCAGGACGACATATTTACCTTCGCCATCAACGACTTCAACGAACCGCCGTGCGCCAATTCTAGCACTCCCTCCGACTCAACGGCCACTGGACCTTGGGTTGTTACTCCTCCGAAGCAAAGCAACTCCCAGTATTTGTCGGCTGTATTGTCAAAGCCAATTACTTCCGATGCTGCCTCCGTTGTTTTCCACCCAGATATCAGAGAATCTGGTGATTATGTCATCAAGATTTACACTCCGGGCTGTCAACAAGACGGTACCTGTGCGAGACGTGGTCAAGTGGATGTATTTGGTACCTTGAATACCACAAGTGGGAAACAACATCTGAACCAGGGCCGGTCTATCTACCAGACGAATGAATTCGACAAATATGACCAAATCTATTTTGGCAATGTTGATGTTTCTTCCAGTTCATTTCGTCCAAGTATTACGTTGTCACCGGTTGCAGGACAATCACTTTCTTCCGACGACATGCTCATGGTGGCTCAGAAAATTGGTGTTGAGAGGATGAATAGCACAGGTGGCCTGAACGGACTATTTGAATATGATCCGAGTAAAGCCACGGTAGACACATCCGACTTCGACACTTCCGCGATTAACAAGCTTGGCTCGACATTTGATTCCCAATCTGCAGTTTTGTCTCTGGTCTCTACAGGCAGTGGCACTTTTATTGGCGGCAACTTCACATCACCGACGATTAACAATATTGCTGCGGTTGACAGTAGCGGACAGACCAAACCTCTCGATGGGGGTCTGAATGGCGGCATTATGGCCATGTACGAGAGTGATGGTCAACTTTTTGTTGGTGGCTCCTTCGACGATACGCAGAAAGGAGGGGCCACTGGGCTGTCCCATGTGGCTGTGTATGATGAACAGCAGGATAAATGGATGGCTCTCGGTGCTGGGGTTGATGGCACTGTGATGAATGTTGTTCCAATGACATTGAACCTGACTGGTAACACTACTGAGGAAGCGATCGCCCTGACAGGCGATTTCTTACGAATACTTCCCTTTGGGGATAACGCTGCTGTGAACACTACCGGTTTCGCAGTCTGGGTGAAATCTCGGAGCAACTGGCTTCAGAATTTGGACATGCCGGTTCCACTCTTGGATGGGCAATTAGCCACCTCGCTGCTCACTGCACCTGATAATGCTGAATTGTACGCGGGTTCCATCTCTTCGCAATCTCTCAGAGCGTATGGTGTGGCATCGACCAATGGTATACTAGGCAACTTCCCCATTAAGATTACACCTCCCACATTATCTTCCAACAGTCCAGTCAACAAGGTCTCGAAACGTGCGACACCTGTCAACAACACAGACGCAGTTTCTGGCGTGGTAATGGGTCTGTTTGACACAAACAATAACAGGAATGTAACAGTGCTTGCCGGTCACTTCATCACGAAGGCGACTAATGGATCAACGGTATACAACCTAGCATTCATTGACAGGAAAAATTCCGATTCCGTCACAGGTCTTGGGACTGAGCTTCCCTCGGAATCTGTTTTCTTGGCTTTGGCAGCTCAAGGCGACACAGTCTTTGCAGGAGGCCGCGTGAATGGCACCATCAAGGAGTCACCTGTAAACGGCCTTATTTCTTACAATGTTGCGAGCGGTTCTCTTGGCACTCAGCCCCCTGTATTAGCTGGAAGTAATGTCGTTGTATCATCTATTGGTGTTCGGCCTAGCTCCTCTGACCTCTACGTCGGTGGTTCTTTCGATACAGCCGGGTCTCTCCCTTGTCCAGCCGTCTGCATGCTTGACACTGGCAGCAACCAATGGTCTCGCCCAGGTTTTGAGCTAAGCGGAACTGTCAATACTCTTCTTTGGTCAAGCAGCTCCCTGCTTTTCGTGGGTGGACAGCTCAAGATCAGCGATGCCGATGTTTATTTGGCATCTTATGATGTCTCGAAAAATGAATGGTCTATATTCGATGGTGCATCAGATCTTCCTGGCCCAGTTGATGCAATCACTGCAGCCGACAAGGAACGAGACAAAATCTGGGTAGCTGGGACCCGGCCTGATGGCACTGTGTACCTGATGAAGTATAACGGCGGCTGGGCATCTGCTAGCATCACGCTAGAGCCTGGAACCGTTATCTCAAGCCTACAGATGTTCTCCCTAACCAAGAATCATGGCAAATCAGATTTAATAGACCAAAACCAGGCTCTGTTACTCACTGGATCAATCGGAATTCCTGGCTTCGGTACAGCGTCAGGAGCGATCTACAATGGCACAACTCTCCAACCCTATATTCTCACTTCAAGCATGAATACGACCGTGGGTGCTGGCTCCCTCTCGAAGATCTTCGTCGAGAAGGAGAATTTCTTCCCGAGTTCAACCAGTAAGTATCTATCCCAGCGACGTATATTTCTATCCGCTAATTATAATCGTAGCATCCGGTTTGGCTCTTGGTTTTATTGTGCTTATAGGTCTGGCCATCTCCCTTGGCTTGGTGCTACTCATTGTTGTTGCTGGTCTTGCCCTCGATCGGTACCGCAAGAAGCGCGACGGCTACATGCCAGCCCCGACATCCATGATCGATCGCGGTAGTGGTATGCAACGTATACCACCACACGAACTCCTGGATTCTTTAGGTCGTGGAAGACCCGGAGCGCCACATGTGTGAGATGATCTATCTTGTGCCTGAATACACCAAACGATGATTCGACTGGATCTGCTTGGATACGATGGCCCGATGACTTGCAAACCCCTACCTCCAGTATATGCCAGATGATAACTTCACAACCGAAACCAAAGAGTAAAAGAGGACGTTAGACTCGGAAAAAAAATTAGATACCCCGCAAACTGTCGAGTTAAAGGTGCTGTTAATACGTCCAGGTCGGAAAAGACGACAGCAATCAATCCTTCACGATGAATCACGACAGCAACCGACCTGCTTAATGTTTATGTTTATTTTCGACTTCACATTGTATCAAACCTGCCCCCACCGCCGCCACCTGTACATTTTACCACACTTACGCGTCTCGTCCCCGGCGCAGTAGGGTTCAATATCGGCGATAGGTATTTGAGGGGGTGATAGTTTGCGATGCCCGTGACTGGATTAACAGTTCCAGGATGGGTTTGATTTGGCCGGATCAGATGGTGGATGTAGTAGGTAATGGCGTATTTTGAGAGACGATGGCTTCCCCAGCTGTTTGCTGGTTTTCGTGAAATTAGGTAGTTGAACTACGAATATAAAAACTGCTCTGACCAAGATTCAACTTGTTTATCCTTGTCCTTTCGCTATGAACCTGATATGCAATCGGATTTTTTTGGTCTACAGTACATTCCTAAGGCTGTTCCCATTTCAGACTGACCGGGACTAGTAAGAATTGGGGAAGCGCGGCCCAGCCACACACGCATTCGCCACAGCAGAAGCGGGCTACACTAGACCACGCTATGATTGGCTAGCTCGCAAGCATTTTCGAACTGAACTTAGCCCAGCCGCTCACTTCCAAGCTCGCTCCCTCATGCCGCCAAACTTATCTATCTTTACTTAAGTAATCTTTGACGCATCGCAAGTATCCATCCTTCATCGCGTGCTCGACTGCCTTCTCATTCTCCCGCCGCTGAGACATGGTCACTCTTGAGACCGCAACAGTAGCCCGTCATGTCGGACGCTGACTTTGATACCGTTCGAAAGCTGCAGGCTGAGCGCAACGCTGCCGCCGCCGCGAAAAAGGGAACGCGACCCTCTGGTCAGCGGACCGACGCCCCAACCAAGGCGAAGCTAACCGAGTCGTTCGACACCGATCTGTATGATCGCAATGGAGGCGACAAGTATGCCGGCTACCTCACGTCCATTCCCACCGGCGATGGCGAGGACGACGAGATGGAAGATGCCGACAGCTCCCGCCGCCTCGTTGGCCAGTACACGGCCACACGCGCCCAGATCGACGAGTTTGCCCACGGCAACGGAGTCGAGGAGGATGATCCCTTTGCCGGGCGCGGCGAGCACAGCACGCGAATCGTTGACCGCGAAACCGATTACCAAAAGCGCCGCTTTGACCGCGTCCTCACTCCCACCCGCGCCGATGCCTTTGCCTCAAATCGTCAGGCCGGCGTAGCCGAGGACGGCCGCACCTACCGTGACGTAATGGAGCTTCGAGAACTCGAACGCGAAGAAGAACGAGTCAAGCGTGCCATCCAAGCTAAGCAACAGGAAGGACACGCAGCTGATGGAGAACACCGCGCAACCCTACAAGATGGCGATAAAGAGAATGCTGACGCTGGCTCGACCGAAGCTGTATCCGCCGGCCGGAAACGCAAAAAGAGATGGGACGTGTCCTCGACGGCTGTTGACGAGCCCATGCCTGACACCACAGAAGCCGAGGCCAAGAATAAGCGGTCGCGGTGGGATCAGGCGCCCGCACTACCCACTCCCGGCGGGACAGAAGCCCCCAAGAAACGTTCGCGGTGGGATCAAGCGCCGTCTGCCACACCCATTGGAGGCAGCGGCCTTGTGACCCCGATGCATACTTCCCAGATCAGCGCTGGCGCCGTGCCGTCATTCGGGACAGATATCTCTGGCCCGAGCGGTGTTCTCAGCGATGAAGAACTCGACACGCTGCTCCCCGGTGAGGCGCAAGGCTACACAGCTGCGCAGGCTCCACCCAATTATCCGACCGGCCATGCACCACTACATAGGGTCTCTGCTACCCCGTTGCCTGCGAATTATGGCGGTTTCATGATGCAAGACCCCGAAAGCAACAGGCTGAGCGGGAGCCAGATGCCCAAAGAAATCCCTGGAGTCGGAGAGCTACAGTTCTTTAAACAGGAGGATATGGCATACTTTGGCAAGCTCGCGGACGGTTCAGACGAGAATAGTCTAAGCGTAGACGAGATGAAGGAGCGCAAGATCATGAGACTTCTTCTCAAGATTAAAAACGGAACCCCCCCTATGCGAAAGACGGCGCTTAGACAACTCACAGACAACGCAAGGCAATTTGGTGCCGGCCCTCTGTTTAACCAAATTCTGCCCCTGCTTATGGAAAAAACTTTGGAAGACCAAGAACGCCATCTACTTGTCAAGGTCATTGATCGAATTCTTTGGAAGTTGGATGATCTAGTTCGGCCCTACGTTCATAAAATCCTAGTTGTCATTGAACCCCTACTCATTGACCAGGATTATTACGCCCGAGTCGAAGGTCGTGAGATCATCTCTAACCTCAGTAAGGCCGCTGGCCTAGCCACCATGATTAGCGTCATGAGGCCGGATATTGATCATGTCGACGAGTATGTGCGAAATACCACGGCAAGGGCATTTGCTGTCGTTGCTTCCGCCCTCGGCATACCGGCCCTTCTTCCTTTTCTGCGGGCCGTGTGCCGCAGCAAGAAATCATGGCAAGCTCGGCACACTGGTGTCAAAATCGTGCAGCAAATTCCGATTCTCATGGGCTGTGCAGTTCTGCCGCACCTTAAAGGGCTAGTGGATTGTATAGGGCCCAACCTTAACGATGAGCAAACAAAGGTGCGAACCGTGACTAGTTTAGCTATAGCCGCCCTAGCTGAGGCTTCTAACCCGTACGGTATTGAAAGCTTCGACGACATTCTGAACCCTCTCTGGACTGGTGCACGAAAGCAGCGTGGCAAGGGTCTTGCCGGGTTCTTGAAAGCTGTTGGCTACATCATTCCACTGATGGACGAAGAGTACGCTAATTATTACACATCCCAAGTCATGGATATTCTGCTTCGAGAGTTCTCGTCGCCTGATGAAGAAATGAAGAAGGTAGTTTTAAAGGTAGTTTCTCAGTGCGCAGGGACTGAAGGTGTGACAGCTGGCTATCTCAAGGAGCATGTGCTAGATGAATTCTTCAAGAGCTTCTGGGTTAGAAGGATGGCACTCGACAAGAGGAACTACCGGCAAGTTGTTGAAACAACCGTTGATATCGGCCAGAAGGTTGGTGTTAGCGAAATACTAGAACGCATAGTAGGGAACCTCAAAGACGAAAGCGAAGCCTATCGAAAGATGACGGTTGAGACTGTCGAGAAGGTCGTCGCAAGTCTCGGTGCCGCTGACATTGGTGAGCGGCTCGAAGAACGGCTAATCGATGGTATCCTCCATTCCTTCCAGGAACAAAGTGTTGAGGACGTCATCATGTTGAACGGTTTTGGAACCGTTGTGAATGCATTGGGCACTCGATGCAAACCCTACATACCGCAAATAGTGTCCACTATCCTGTGGCGCCTGAACAACAAATCAGCAACTATCCGCCAACAGGCTGCTGACCTGATTAGTCGCATCGCTATGGTCATGAAGCAATGCGGCGAAGACGCCCTGATGGGAAAGCTAGGTGTCGTGCTCTACGAATATCTGGGTGAGGAATATCCAGAGGTTTTGGGCTCTATTCTCTCAGCCCTCCGCGCAATCGTTACGGTTGTCGGCATCAGTCAGATGCAACCCCCTATCAAGGACCTCCTCCCCCGTCTTACCCCGATTCTACGCAATCGCCACGAAAAAGTACAAGAAAATACCATAGATCTCGTTGGTCGTATTGCCGATCGAGGACCCGAGAGTGTTAATGCTAGAGAATGGATGCGAATCTGTTTCGAACTTCTAGACATGCTCAAGGCGCATAAGAAGGGCATCCGAAGAGCTGCCAACAACACGTTCGGCTTCATCGCTAAAGCAATTGGACCTCAGGATGTCCTGGCCACCCTACTCAACAATCTTCGTGTTCAGGAGCGACAGTCACGTGTATGCACGGCTGTTGCGATTGGTATCGTTGCCGAAACCTGTGCCCCTTTCACCGTCCTTCCAGCTCTCATGAATGAATATAGGGTCCCAGAGCTGAACGTGCAAAACGGCGTCCTCAAATCTCTTTCATTCCTCTTCGAATACATAGGTGAGATGGCCAAAGATTACGTCTACGCCGTCACACCTTTACTCGAGGACGCGTTGATCGACCGAGATCAGGTACATCGGCAAACGGCTGCATCCGTCGTCAAGCATATCGCGCTTGGTGTCGTCGGTTTAGGATGCGAAGATGCTATGGTACACCTTCTCAACGTCATCTTCCCCAATATCTTCGAGACAAGTCCACACGTTATTGACCGCATCGTGGAAGCAATTGAGGCCATCCGTGTAGCTGTTGGCCCGGGTCTCGTCATGAACTATGTATGGGCCGGCCTCTTCCATCCAGCTCGTAAAGTCAGACAGCCGTACTGGCGGTTGTATAATGATGCCTACGTGTACCAGGCTGATGCCCTGGTTCCGTACTATCCAAACCTCAATGAGGAAGGCATCGATAGGCCAGAGTTAGCGATCATTTTGTAGAATGAGTTCATGTTTTTCCAGCTTCTTTTTTGGTCTTGACAAATATGGTACATGGCGTCATGGAGTGATGTGGCTCGTGCTGTACAATATTATGTAGATTGGACATAGTTTAATAAAAACAGAGCTCTACTGTGACATCAGCCTCCTCTGTTTTCTCGTCTTAGCTCGACGGGTGCTTCACTTATTTGCGCATGTCCGTCCGTCTGTTTGGGATAAACTAGAGCTTGCATGTGGCAGATTAGTAGGTGTCGTCATAAGAATTACCATGGACGATTCTTACACCAGGCTGCATGCTGGACACTACTCGCGAGTCTATGCTAAGTCAGGACATGTAAATGACCATATTAAAACAATGCATACAAGCACATTTAGTCAGCTACCTTGAGAGGCCAGGGACCAGTAACGTTACTTGTTATCAGTCTAGTGTTTCGGATGAAGACGAGACAGGTAATAATAAATACCAAAAACGCAGTTTTAATGGAATGGAAACTAAAGTTTTCTAGGTATTATTATTATTGTCGTTGTTAAGTAGTCACGTTTTCGTTGATATTGATGTTTTGGCTCGCTACTACGAAGCATAAAACCTCACTATTGGTAAGAGCTTACTTTATTATGACACTATCCAGATGGAGGCTTCTTTATCTTGCCTGATGGGTGTGCAATGGTTACTTTGTGCTACATATGACTCAGTATGACCTTTAGCTTATAGATAGGTAGATGTTGGTGTGTTAATTTGACGACTGTAGCATTGCAGGACAATTTGATCCTGAAGATTCCATCCTTGGGATTAGGCTTCCTGTTTTGTAAGTGCGCCAGGAAGAAACCTGGGGGTATTCCTGCTAGTATTAGAGATGTACATACCTATGTATCAAACATGATATATACATAGATTTCCATGCTCATTTCGAGGCAGATATATTAGTAAGAGAGTTTGTATCCCGAAGTATAAGGTAGGTTACCGATATTGATTACAGATGGATGAAATCAACTAAACGCCCGGGTAGGTAGGTACTTACTTCCATACTGTAGGTTGAGCCTGCTCGTCCTCTGCGAGCGCTGAGCAGCCCGACACTGTAGATCAAGGAACATTCATACAGACCAAATCAGTCTTATCCACGAAGGGGTTTCCAGAGCCTTTTGTGCAACAAGTGTTCGAGGCATACTCCTAGTTTGTACTAGAGGGACATTCTGCTACGGTCATTGTCTTCATGTCATGTTTCCTCAAGCCCAGACGACCGCACTCGTCTACAACTTCTAGAACATTTCGTTCGGCGACCACAATACCCCTATTAGAAGCCCCTATATTCGGGATCCTCCGGGTACCACCATGTTCGAGATGTAAGCCGTTTCGGCAAGTGATTTGATCAGTCACACATCAGTGCTGAGCCTGCCCAGACGGTCTTGTTAGTAGCGAGTATCACCGTCTCATCTTTCCTTAAGCAGACAGTCACCCTAGAAGACCACGCGACGGGCCCTGGCGATCGCCCGCTTTGCGCGCCCTCGCAACCGGTTCTCAACGGTAGTTAACAACGCCCCGTCGCCTACTCTCACGCACAGAAACCTGATGGATAAAGGTCCAAGTCCACTCTCACATGTGTTTACCGTCTGTTGGCCCGGACAGACCTGATATCTCATGGCGGTGACGTCGGCAAACCTGTGACTAGGAACTTGAAATAATTGCCGTTCTCCCTCCCTGGGAAGTTGGCCGAACCTGTCTCGGGTACCTTCGGACGGCTGTTTAGTTGACCAGCTTTCATCGATGACCCCTTTCCAACTCCAGAGGCAGCGGCGGCGGCGGCGGCGGCGAAACGACATGGTCAACCCACCACCTGCGACCGAACCATTTACAGGCAGGAGAGGGAACGACGACGATAACGGTTGCCGCTTGGAAGTACCTATACGGCGAGGATTGTATGTATATGGCGCGCGATATACTACAGTATTGCATGTATGTATAGCAGCATGGGGTGCACCCCTTCACGTGCCGCACTGGCACTGCATTACGGCTTTGCTGCGAGGATACTATGCAACGCTTACCGCGGTAAGAAGGGATCGACGGCGGTGCAGGACGGGGTGGATAAGCATCTTACAAGTCAACTACAGTACAGGGAAACCGGGTGTCATCAGCGAACCTCCCCGTCCACTCGAGAGATGTGGCAGGATCGTAGCAAGTGCGAGGTTGTTGTCTCACTGGTTGCATGTGTGCGTGCGTTGCCTTCTGGAGCGAGGGCCCCGTAAAATACAACCATTACTATGTACGTAAGTATGTACGTATGTATATGTATGTATGTACATAATGCATGTATGTATGTCTGTCTCTCTGTATGTATATATGTATGGTGATTGAGTGGCGGTGAGATGCACTGCAGCACCTGCTGTTGTGCACCCGCTGCCCGAGATAGTGGCTATGTTGCTAGCCTCGGGCGGAAGGGGGATGGATGAGTGAGACGTGTGTTCCATCCAGCTCTTACTTACAGTACACTAAGTGCTGTTGTAGTTGGTGAGATATCACGGCAGTTGAGTTTGTCATATATAACCCACCTTGTGTATACTAGAATTGATGGTATGAGTAGACTTACTTGTCTGACAAACTACTAATATTAAATAAAATCTAGGCAGATTTACCTAGTGTAGCGTTTGTGGGCAAGTAAGATTACGCATATGAGCTTATTTCATATCGCGGTACGCTGGCATTACCTAGTTGCTACCACACTGTAGTTACTCGGAAATCCCGTGCTAAAACTCAAGTATACTGTAATAAGATGGAATAGCTAAATACACTACTGCTTGATCTGGCTAGCTCGAGGTGATGGGAGTGGCAACGCACATGCATGAACAGAACAGAACAGGACAGTGTATCGAATACCCGTTCCTATTCTGCACTGTATATGTACTCTACTCCGTAACGTGCTAAGTTAGTATTCTAGTGCTGTATGCGTATATGTGAGTGGGCGGAGGAGGGGTGTGTCGAGAGAAAAGGGGGGCGCCAATGGAGAAGCTGACTTTCCCATCGTGGGCTCAGATGGCATTCACACCAAAACCCATGGCATCAAATTCATTCTCTAGGCGTTGTTATAGTTTCATCTGGGGCGGCATCGTAATTACTGTATGTATAGAGACCCTGAATGCTGTCAAACCCGAACTACTTACTTACCTACATGTAGTACATAGTACATATGTAGCTAGGGTTCTTCTCCATGCCACTTGCTGGTAGTATACCTACTGAGACGCACCAACTCTTGCCCCCGTTTATGTATTCGCAGCTATTAGGCGAAAATGAAGTAATCGTATGCTAAATAAAAGAGAGAGAAAATAGATCCAAGCTCAATCGGGCAACTAGTCTAGTAACGTATGAGCATCCAAGAAAAATAAAACAAAAAAGGGCAGACTCGATTCCGCCCTTGGCTTGATGCAGTGGAAAGCGGAATACTGAATAAGAGTAGGTATATGTAAGCATCAATGTACCGTTACTTGTTTGTGGCTGACCTTCTCCAGGACTCGGGATTTACTAGAAAGTGGGCTGCAGATGGACCCTCAATTTGCTAACATGGCTGCATGCAACAGCAAATCAGATGCCCAAGCTAAATATGCTCAATGACATCATATTCTCCCCCCAATCCCAGCTATATCTCACTTTATTTTCTTCTTCAGCCGGCTGGGGGACTATCGACTTGCTGCCCAGGATGGGGGCCTCAACCAAATACCAGAGGAGCCAGGTACATAGGCTCGAGAGAGATACTTACAGTACGGAGTACCTATGTAGGTAAGTAGTCTCGTCTATGCACAGTAGGTAATTGTAACGTAGCTCTTGTATATAGAAGCGCACACGGTCTTGTTTCACGCGCATTATTTGATTTAACCTTTTTTTTTTTTTTTTTCATTAATTGCCTATTAAGGTTGCTGTCTTTATTCCAAACGCCAAGCTTCGCAGTGGGTCAGCCGCGCGGCGACTGTCCCTAGATACAGCATACAGATCGCAGTATTAGTATCTATCTACAGTACATACCTACCTATTACTTGTAACAGTAACGAAAGCGTTGACGAATTCTAGACACTGCCCACATACCATATTGCAACGTAGTACCTGGTAGTATTGCAGGTACACGCAGGAGAGACCGGTTCTACTCTAGACACCTATGCACTCAGCGGTTACCTAGGTAGATACCAAGGTGTACTGTACTATAAATGGTAGGTAGGTTCAAGATGAACCCTACTGCATGTACCGAGTATTATCCTATCGAACCGGACATGCCGGGGCAGAGCCAGGTACGGTAGGTTTACTCTGTAGCGCCATCTTGACAGCCGTAGGTATACTTGATCTTGGCATCGTTCATAGTACTTAGACTAGCACCAACAACAATAACAACGACAACATCAACGAGACCGTGCGAGATGCTGTCGAAAGTGGTCCAAGCACTGTGTTGAAAACCTGGAGGATTGTAGACACGTACAGACGGAAAGCCACCTCCTTTGCATAATAGATTTGCACACTGCCTGCCACCTCTAAGCTGACGAGAGATAACATAAAACATGAACCGGCTCGCAAACCTGCCGCGCCCAACTCGTCCCGCCAACTCATCCCAGATACAGGAACCAGCCTACGGTATAAGTGTTTACCGCTCTAAGAGAGAGGGGAGAGCTATTTTTCGAACCACAGTGGCAAATTTGCGTATCGTTTCCATCTTACTGCATAAGTACTGTACGAAGTACTTCATGCTTCGCAAAAAGCAGGCAGGCGGACTTACATGTAGTAATAAAATGGCCTCGCCAGGAAACAAGGAAGCAAGGAAGCAAAGGAAGCAAGGCCCGCCGCTTCGGTTGCAAAGACGCCATGTACCACTGTACTGTACTAAATATGTATGAGATGCACCATCGAGGACCCTGAAGATCTTACAAAGATGTCGTCTGTACGATGCGAACAGATCTTGGCCGTGAATCATCTGGGCCAATCAGCCCGTCGCAGAGCGAGTGCCAGTTGTCCACTTCCCCGGTTGGCTTATTAGCCAAACCACCCCCGAGCCAACGCGAGGCCGGCTGGTTGGACCCCGGCCCAACTCAACGTCATCGGCCCGTGGACGAGATAGAGCCGTGTCGTCATTGGGAGGGCCCATGGTTCGCTAAAGGTATGAAGGACCCAACCAACCACACGTGCCATCGAACCAGATAGCCAGACAGATAGCAATGGCAGCCGCCGCCGCTGTAATCAGCTCCCTCCTGTCCTGCTCAAGTCGCGCCGAGCGTCTTAGGCTAGGTAGTTCCTGTATGTTAGATGGATCCTAATAAACAGCTCGCGTTGCGTTGACGACGTCTAATTTGCATTGATATTACGGCCATCTTACGGTGCCACCTCTCAGTCTCCGCCGCCCCGGCCGTCATCCGCACACGAGAAATAGCGGCATCGAGGCGGTAAGATAATGGAGGGGCCAACAGACAGCTCCTCCCTCCCCCCTACCTGCCAGCCTGCCTGCCTCCGTTCGGTCATTTTGGTGGGATTATGACGGCACAGGGTCCTCTAGTCGAAACCAGCCTTGCTGGATTGGGGACCCTCCTCCTTCTTTCTTCTTCCTGTCTTGGATACGTGGGATAGAATTGGAGAGGCCGCAGCTTCTGACGACGTCGATGTCTCTCCTAGCCCTTCAGCCGTCAAATAGGGTTCGCCCGTCGGCCCCTGTCTAGTCACAGGAACCCATCGTCGGGTTTGTTTTTATTACGACGGTGGCTATTATACTTCCAACACCCGAGCTCGAAATGGGGCATCGCGAACGAGACAAGATAAGACAAGACAAGGCAAGACCCTGTGCATGCCATTGACTGACCTGACCGACCGACGGAAAATTTTCCTCATGCTCCCAACCGTCCCGGTGGGGAAACCCTGACAGCACCGGCAGAAAAGCGACTCCACGAGTTGAAAATATCCCGTAACTTCGCTAACAGGCGGCGGCTCGATCGAGCTGGGCGGACCGAATGTACGTTTGCGGAAATGTAACCGACACGCAGCTATACCGCCTCTGCTACTGTACCTACTTACACTGACTGACTGGCCCATACCTCCCCAATGCAGTATATGTTGTAGTATACTATGACACTGCGGTAGAAACTTCGTATCCGATCGTAGCTAGATTTGTGCATTGTGCTTTAGCGTCGATAGACTCTATCACGTGTTTCAATGCTGGTAGGGTTCACTGCACTAGGTTAAGTAGCTCGCTGTCTTCCAACATGCCCTTCAGCTGCCCTCCCTTTGTGCTCCATCAGCCTCGTCGAAGTCAATCGTTATCGGGCTATCACAAGCCGGATGAGCTCGTGCTAAAGTGCATGTATATGTTGGCATGCTGACGCTCAAGGAGACGGGGGGACGGACTGCTATGGGGCTCTCTCTTTCTCTCTCTCGCCACTCGATGCCAAGCCAGCCGTCTACCTGTTTGTTTGACGGGCCATGCCTCCAGCGTCTACGGTATCCATCTATCTGGCTAGGTGCAGTAGATGACCATATACCCGCTCCCGTGGCGACGTCGTCGTCTGCTCGATGCTGTCATCGTACAGCAGACCGACTACCCGACACGAGAAAAATAGACGTTAGATGGCCTCCCCTCCCCTCTTGTCCCCGTGCGCTAGTAACAACACGTAAGTAGTGTAAGTAAGTAAGCGACCAAAAGGCCGAATTCAGTTGGCATATCCAGAAATACAGCAGATGAAGGGTAGCGCGTGACGATCATCGACGGGCGCAAGCAATCGGGGGAAAACCCAATCTGCCAATCTCGCCCACACGCTCTAGCGTAGCGTTCGACGCTTGCTCCTTGCTCCTTGCTCACCCACGCTACTATACCATAATGTGCGCTATCTAACGGACCTGTACGGACATGCTACGGGCGAAGCAAGCGTGCGGCGGCGCAGGGCGTGTCTGGCGTGTTTCAAGTTCGAGGGCGGTTTGTCGATTCAGGGCCTAGCGGGCGTCGATCCCGCGTCCCGAACAGGCATCTTCGTCGCCCGCACAGCGCCCTTTTTGGGGTTTTCCCTCGTCCCAGTGCGCCTGCCACCCCTTCCCCTTTCGCGCCCGGGTATCCGGGGTCAGCCGGTACTGTACGTGAAAGGTAATGTAATAATATACTGTACTGTAGTTTGTTTAGGAGAGAAGAGGTACATACAGTAGTAGGAGTGCGCGAGTCAGATGAGATTGAGGGGCGCCCTTTTTTCCCCCTCTACTGCGACGCTATTCGCGCGCGAGAGCTATGGCCTATGGAATCCTTCTTTTTCTTCTAGCTTCGCCTTCCCCGTCCGTACAAGTACAGTAAAGTTCCCCTCTGCGCTGCACCGCGGCTTCGTGATGGTGCATCCTCGCTGCATACCGCATGCAACTAGCATCTGTGACAGCGGGGAGGCGCAGAAACCGCCCATCCTCGGTATCGAGATTGCTGAAACCGTCTACTACTGAGGCTGATGCTAGTGTATCGACGGCGGATACGGAGTATTATTGTCATGTTAATCAAGACACGCCTCGGTTGCAGCATGTGCCAGCCGTTGCGATGCGGTGCGATAGCATCTACCAGCCCTCATCTTTAAAGCAGCCCAGTTATTTATCTGCATAGGTTAATACTATCGGAACTTTGCAACAGAATAGGAAGTAACAATTAAAAGACTCAAAGTGGAAATGATAATGGGTCACCTAATCAAAAGTTGCAAAATACCCCAGATCAACAACGCATACCCAATCAACACGGCAGCCTGTGTGGTGTCCTCACGTTTTCTGCCATTGGTGATGCAAGGCTCAAGATGGGCTCGGTTCGAAGCGACGCCTTCCCGGAGTGGAGGTTGCGGCGACGATCCAACCAGGGTCTCGACGGCCGGGTCAGCCACTAACATCTCTGAGGCATCGAAAATCTCTCACATGAGTTGGTCCCTGCCATGACAGGCACGAGACAAGCAGAAAAAGGGCGAGAAAAGGGGGGGGGGAGGGGAAGAGGGGGCTGGCGTAGAGAAAAAGTATCTCTCAATGACAGTCACATGTGATAGTTCGTCTCAGATCTTAACTATATGTCTAAGAATCTCGAGTTATGTCGATCATCACGAGCAGTCGTATCTCTCCCGTGAATAGTGTGCAGCCTGGCTCAAGAACGTATACGGGGCGCATATGTCACGGCAGAGAAAAGCAGGTAGTTATCCAGAAGAGTCAATCTTCTCATTCGTGTATTTGTCGTGCTGTTTAAGCTATTAGAGTACATGGGCATAGCGAGTGTTGGCTTCCTGGTCCAGTGGCACCGTATGCCATTGTCATCCAGCAGGAATGTGTATGCTGCCCATCCAATTTCTCTCCTCCTCGGGGTATACGCCTTGTATGACTATTGGTACAAGGTGGTCTCTTTCACCACCTGCTCGTCCCCTTTCCTGTGTTGTTTCAATGTAATATCGTAGTACCGTCTCTTCCAACACTCGGGAATAGTAGTGCCATCGTAAAAACCGCGTGTATGCAAATCGTGAAATGTATCCCCTTCATTTAAAACTCCCGAACGCCACGATGGTGAGGGTATCTCCTCGCAGAAGTCCAAACCCAAACAGTAGCCGCCGTGTTGTGAGACAATCATGAGCGACCAGCGAGGAAGCATCAATGCCGTAAAATGAGTATTTGCGCCCAAATTCTATATGGCCATCAATGCCCCCAAGACACTACCAAGAACGTCATAAATTATTTCCGATAGCGGCGAAGACCAAGCCCGCGTGTTGACAATAAAAAGTCTTTCATCCCAATCACACCGGTATACGGGGTAAGTGAAGCGGTGGCTGGTATCCTTTAATTTTCCCAAAGCAATTGATATGCTTAGCAAGATACTCGTAAAACAGGTTGCCGCAGAGCGCATATTGATCGTTGGCTAGACAAAGAGTTGTTTAAAAAATAAGTATCGGTTTCAGTCAGAGTGATCGTCTTGGTGATCCTCTGATCCAGCCTCAGACTTGGCGTCGATTTTGTGGACCTTTCGATGCCGTCGTAAATTGGACACAACGGAGAAGTGTCGTCCGCATCCTTCCACCTCGCAACAAAATGCTAGTTGATGCGCACATTAGCGTTTTGTATATCTATGATAGTCAAATTTGTATCCCACTTACGCTTCTCGCCCGTATGGCTGTACATATGGGTTTGCAAGGAACTTGGTCGTGTGAATCGCTTGTCGCATACTTTACATTTATGTTTCTTCTGTGTGCTTGATGAAACTTTGGAGCTAAATTGTCCCATCATCGACTGTGGTGCCGGGGGCGGTTGTGTCATCAGGCTAGGTCGGGGTAGTGTTCGCGACGTAACAGACTCGATATCCGATCCCGCAGTCGAATAATCACTAACTGAGTCGACCGACGCGGCATAATAGCCACCACCATAGTTGCTCGCTGACGAAATAGAAGAGTTTGTAGAGTGCGTCGACGGGAAACCGTATGAATCCGCCGACCCCCTACCACGGTTGTTAGGCGGGTAGATGGCCCGCGGCGTTTCCTGGCTCATCGCCAACATTCCTTGGCCTGCGTCAATAGCGTCTGCAAAACTTCTTCGGTCGTCTGCAGGCTGGATGCCTCTGTGATCTATGTCAACCATTGAATTCCGGTGGGACCGAACAAAACCGCCTGCGCTAGAATTGATTGACGGCAGAGAAGAAACTGACGATTGAGAATACCTTCGGTTGTCGGCTTCTGGCGCGAGAGCGAATGTCGAACGCATTGGAGCTGGAGCATACCCGGACACGCTGTCGTAAGAGCTGGGTGAAGCGGAATATGTCGCGTGGACGGGAGAGGGGGTTGCCGTTGCATACGATGGCTCTCCATAGGCGGCAGATGTGGTCTGCATTCGGTTGAGGCTCAGAAGATCTTGGGGCATATTGAGTAAGTCTTGTTGTTCATATACATCCGCCATGAGAGTGCTACCTGCTGCTGAAGACGTGACGGGAATGCTTCCGTACGGCGCCATTGTGGCACTAGTATTGGCATTTGGCCTGCTAGAGGGGTGGTGCTTCGCCATGGAATCGAGGGCGGCGAGGTTGGTGCTTATGCCGCCTTGCGAATACATGCCATGGTGACCATGCTGGTTTGCAGAGCCCGGGGCCCACGGGTTGGTGAAATGGGGTGAGTTCGAGTAGGAAGACATGTGGCCGAAGTTGAGAGCTCCGAGTCGTGATTGATTGTCAAGAGTCATAGTCATCGTCGACTGGAAAGGGACAAATGCGAGTTGGCGAAAGGTGAAACTCTCGACACGATATCATGAAAATCAATAGACGACAACAAGACGATGCGCTCGTCGGTCTCCAATATAACAAGCCCCAAGGAGTTCGCGCTGATCAGATGCAAGATCCCGAAGGAGACAGATTCGTGTCACCTAGCCGAGACGGTGACCTTTGTTTCAAAGGTCCAGTGAAAGAAAGACGTCCCGAATTGTAGAGGGGGGGGATCAGCGGGCCTTAAGTGTGTTTATGTTGCGGTGTGTAGATTATGTGTGTGTGTCTGTAGGAAGCTCAAAGGGCCACAGCCAGGAACCCTCGACGGTTGAATATACAGACAGGTACAACTGGGAGGCTAGTCTCACAGGTAGTGTACTTCCTACCAGGTCAAGCCGTCGAAGCTTAACAGACTCCAGTGACTGGGAACGAGTGGAGCCGTGAGCTTGGCCTGCTTAGGCAGTTTTCAAAAGCCGTAAGAGAATCCAGTGACGGCGGTTCAGAGATGGATCGACAGTCCCAATATCCTATGGGAGAGACGGTCCTGGGGCAGCAGGGTTTAACAGTAACAAGGTTGGAGGCCGAGTGATATTGTAGGCTCGCTCCAGGGCGGAGGGAGAGAGAACGTGAATAAGACGGTGCCCAATTTTGACAGGAGCCGTTTTAGGTGACGACCGATCATGAGAATGTGGAGTGGAGTGGCTCGTTTCAAGACCGAAGAGTAAAAGATCAGCAAGCACTGCCAGATATCTGGGAGGTCGGAGTGCGTCCGTGTATATATAGCGGACACTGTACAGTGATCCAAGACTTGCAGATAGGACGCTGGAGTGTGGCGGCAGAGAGTTTCTGTTTCTGTATGAGGCGACGGACGGCGAGGCTGGTGTGTGGTGGCCGTCTCCTGTTGATAATGCCAAACGTCACGCTATATCGAGGCTGATGATGTTTCGCAGCGGTGATAGTTCGCGGAGGGTAAACAAACAAAACCCAAAACTCAGAACCAGAGCGAGTGCAGGGGGGAGCAGGCTTAAGATAAACTGCAAGACAAGACAAGATCAGGCAAGACAACCGTGGGACTGGACTACTACATGTACGTATGTATTCCTATGATGGAATGAAGGGTCGATACGTCAACTGACAGATTCGTTAGCTTGTCGGCAACTTGCCCATCTGATGGTCCCAAGACTCCCGAAGTGGGCAGCGTCGCAAGGTTAGGGAAAGGCGTCCTCGACTGGAGCGTAGTGTAGTGTAGTGTAGTGTAGCTAACAGGGTCGGGAAGGGTATTCAGGTCCAGGGTCCACCATCAACCCAGATGCGAGAATTGGCCACAGTGATTGGGGGGATGGCATTACATACTGTGTCGATAAAGTGCCGGGACTGAGGGAGCATGGGAGCATGGAGGTAAATCAACCCCATCCAGCAGAATAGTGTTGTATAGCGTACACTAGGATAGCACGCGAGATGGGTGATGGTGGGAAAAAAAAGAAAAGGGACGGCCAAATAAAACGAGAGCAGGTACAGAGTTACTAGACTGCAGGTATTGTATGTATCGTATGTAGGTACCGTCATTGCCGCATTGTACCCTGTACGTTCTCCGTTGACAAGTATGTATCCACCACCCGTGTGCGTGTAGGTACAAGACTAGCACTGATGCTACTTACATAACAGTTGGACCCTCCGGCTTTTAGCACACCAAGGTAGGTTAGATGGTGAGGTTGACGTGCTAGGCAGATGCTGGGCGAAGGGTGGGTTCATTCATCATTCAATGTTATTATATACTATGTATGTATGTAGCTGGTAGAATATGTATACTGCTGATGTAGTCTACTTATATGTACGTTTGTACCAGAACCATGCGGAGCTGATCAGGGGTTTAACACATAGCAGGTGTGGTACAGCATACTGTAAAGTACTGGTATACTACGTAAACGCCAAGTTGTCATAATAAGACGCACCTCTGTCCCGGGGAGCGAGGATAGGGATGCTGGGATGGGGACAGCGACATACCATGCGCATAGCTACACTAGTATACGTAGATGCTATGCATACCCCTTCTCATCCTCACCCCCAAGGTTCGCCAAACCCGACTCTACTGTGATTTGTAACGTAGTGTGGGCGGATAAAACAGGTGTGTGCCTAAACGAGTTAAGAGAGAACCCCGAAAAAATATTTGGCAAGCAGTATTCTTCTAGTTTACCCAGCGGGTCGCTGGACAGCAAGGCTGTCCATGCTAGCTGACGCCACTGATGCGGAGGATGGGACCCATTGCTAGTGGTGTATCATGCAGGGTCTCCTCTTTTTCTATTCCTTTTCTTCACTGTCCTCCTGTATTGTAATTCTATACCATACTATTGGTATTAGAGTTATAGTATACTCCGTAGATGCTGTGGTATAGGTTCAATATAAACATTTATTCCTCTTTCTTTTTATTTTTCGTACACCTACCTGGGTAGTTATGGTTATTAGTTTAGGGCAGACATGAAAAGACATACACCATCAATGGGCTGCATGCTTGTTGAGCTTGATACAGTGCGTACAGTGCAGACCATGATGGGGAGGCTACTCGTGAAGATTGTAGCCCAACCTGCAACCTGGGGAGGGGTTTACAAGGTAGGACCGTACCTACGTCATTGGTGCTGTACCCGGTACATTAGCGAGCACAGGGCTAAGCATCATCCCTGTTCGAATCCCACCCTAAAAGAGTCAAGTACCGGTACTTTACACGCCACCTGGGAGCATCAATAGCTCGTCGACGCCGTCGACTACTACTCTGTAGGTAAATTGAAATGCTATGCCTCGTTTAGGCCTAGCAACCCAGGAAGAGAGAGAGAAAATTGACCATTCGTCGATATAGCTGTCAATTTGAAAAAGGCATCTCTAATACGGAATTGTCAGCATAGTTCCAATGCATGCTCTATCTATCTAGTATACCCAAGCTATTGAATTGGCATTTAGTTGTAGGTGGCAATAGACCTCAACACGAACCCAAATACATGCAACGCATGATGCCATGTACTTTGAGACACGGCCGAGTATATTTTTGGTAGGTGGCTATGTGTGGTGGTGTGGGTGTCGTGTCGTCTTCAACGTTCAACACGGCGCGCCGCGTGTGAGACGACAACAGTCGTCATAGGAATGTTACGGCAGGTAATTGAAATAGCCACCCAAAAGAGTTTCCACACCGGATTCCGGGTTATGTGAATGACGATGCCGTAAGCCTCCTCCTCCTTCGACTTCCCTTGATTTGATCTTGTCTATATCAAAGTGTAGGAACATAACATGCTGTAGCAGGTAGACATGCCCTATGACGATGCACGTAATCTGTTGCTTCATACCTACACTCCGGAATTGTGGGGTCAGATGATCATGCTCTTTACATGTACACATATCGGTATTGGCTGGACGCATGAATGTTCGTTCCTATTGAATCCTCTTGTCTTATTTTGCTTTGTTATCTCCAAAGCATTACAATCCTCCAACCTCGGGCAGGCGTCGGGCCATGTCATGCTGTACCCAGCTAATAGTACCGCTGTTGCGTTTGACAATTCAATATTGTGCTTGAAACCGAGGGGTATCGGAGAAATACAGTATGCTTGGGTAGCATCGACAGGTCAATACATATTTGGAATTCACCGAAGCCTTATAGGTAGTCTCTTTGAATTTGGAGGCCTGCATTCAATATCGGTGCTCTTCGGTCTTGATGCCAACGACGTGCCAGTGTCTTTAATGAGGTTGACTTTTACTTCCGATAGTAGCAGCAGCCACGGCGCAGGCACGGGCAAACCCTCGGTCGAATATAGCATCTTTGGGACAATTGAGGCAGCCATTCAAGCCACCTCAACAGAAGTGTGCACCTGTTTCAGTTCGCTCGGGATATCAAAGACATGCCTGGTTTTTGAGGCCAGCATCACCAATTCAGAGAGAGCGCTTTGACTTGATGATTTGGCGGTTCGGTCCTCGAGCCGAATAACACCGCGGAGCCCCGAAATAAGGCCTTCCTTATAGGTACTTTACATACGACGTTCATTAGGCAAGTCGACACAACGACGGTGACAACGGCCCGTCTTATTGTCTTAGACGATGACCTCATTGCGCGCGACGTCTTATAACCCCCATTCTCCTTGTCCTGCACCGCGACGCCTTAGGAGTCGGATTTAACTTGGCCGTTGGGAAAGAAAAAAAAAAAAAGGAGTCTACCACCCGGCCTACCCACAGCACTCGCTTCAGCCCATGTGCACGCTACAGTACTCGGTACATCCTATCTGTACGTAATCATACAGCGCTGTAGGTTAGGTGTTCTGGGAAGCAAAGAAAACCCTGGGTGAACTGAGATTAATCAAATTTATTGCGTGCAGCTGGCAAATCTCGAAGTGGTGGAGAGGCAGCAACCTTTTTCGGTTCTCATCTATACCTCCTCCAGCATCTGAATTGTTAGTTCGAGAATTGCCCCGTATTCTACCACATCAGGAATAGATTTCTACTAGGCCCCCTAGCAAAATAACATGGACTCCTAGAACGACTCTCTATATAAACCCATAAAAACTGGCTAGGAACCCTTGATTTTAATAATTGCATATATGTTATGATTGGCTAATACCCCCGGTAATACCCTGGTTTTCGTATCGAACTAACAATTCAGATGCTGGAGGAGGTATACTTACACTAGCTTCCGCTGCCTCAACTATTCCCCTTTGGTGACCGACGAAGGGTTGCTGTGTACAGGGATGGGGATGGGGATGGAGGAAGGCTTCATCAATCTCAACCAGTCCCCAGCTGCTCTACTTTGTACACTACCTACACTACACTACTTAATAGCCATTCATTACAGTACAGTAGTGTGGTTTGGACAATTTGTGTAGTGTGGTAATTTGTTATGCGTCCATCCTAGCAACCCACCTCAACCCCAAAACATACGATATGCTTGTTGTCCAGCGCGCAATACCTAAAGTATTGTCATCGTAGTGTAGTGTAGTGTAAGTAAACAGCTGTCAATTAGACAGACTACTGGAGAGTGGATGGGGATAGGGATAGGGATGATTAGAAGACAGTCAGTGCCATGCCGTAGCCACGCCGTAGCCATGCTCCTCACCAAGTTCCAACCAGCCCTGCGGTACGGTAGAATGGCGACGATCAGTGGACGGCTAACCCGGGTTCCCAGGCCTTAATGCTCCAAGTGCCGAAATGTCACATCCGCAGCCTCTTTCCGCCTCCTGCTCGTCTCGAAGCGGACACCACTGATGACATCGGCTCTGCGCGACAGTGGGCGGCCTAAATTGCTCAGGGGCGTCGGTCCTCCACTTTGGAAAATGCCAAGCGGTCCGCCGGCCACTCACAGACGCTCGTTTCTGCCAAGCTACAGGGGCACGTCTCAGATTCCAATCCACTTTTCTCAGCGTACCAGTACCCCATTACTGCCCCATTATTGCCCCATCCGTCTGATCCAAGCCAAGGGCAGCAGCTAAGGGCAGAACCAAACTACAGGCTACTGTGGGCGGGTGCTAGCGTAGCGGCGGCGATCATGACCACAGTCGGCTCGCTAATGCAGCACTGTTCCTTTTGCAGTGGCCAACCCATCTTCCATCGTCCGTATCAGACCTGGCTCCACCCGTTTGAGCTCGTTGCTGGCCGAATTCTCCCATCTCCCCATCTCCAACTCGACGACCTGAACAGCAATTTCTCAAAATCCCAGGACCCTGACAGGAACGCCAGCGTCCACGGCCGAGGCGCCACCATGACGATGCTGTGGCAGCCGGCATGGCACAGCTGCAGACGGGTACCTAGATAAGAGTCGATAGCCTCGCCGTGGCTTTTGTATTAAAGCGAGGAAGAGCCGCGACGCACGCAACGCACGCAACGCGGTCGGGTCAAACGTCCCAACTCACGCACGGCAGACGGTGGTTCGCCTTGTCTTGGCACACGACGCTCCGGCGTCGACAGTGCGAAATCTCTGCCGCTCTGCACATTACATGGTATTCGTGCGCACAGACTTGGCACAAGACTCCTCCTGTGGAGATCTGCGGAGAGCTCGCTATACTCCGGGCACATCCACTTTATAGACTACAAGGTATACGGTAGTGTGTGAGTGCGTGCGCATTACATTATACAAAGTAGGGCGGGCGACACTACCGAGTCCCGACTGATTCAGCCATGCCTCGGGACGAACAATGGTTCGGTAGAGCTATGATAACTCGTAGGCGGAGAGAGACTAGGTAGGCAGCATAAGACGAAAAGAAAAGAAAAAGGCATCATCATTCCTACCCACATGGCAAAGGGACGGGGCCGAAAATACGGGCCTGATGTGAAATGGTCGCCGACCACCGTGTATTCGTGGTGGTTCGGTCTTATCTTTTCCCAGATGGCCAGAAATCACACGCGCAAGGATGAGCTGCAAGGTTTGATTGCAGCCTCACCAAGATGTTCACACCATGAAATTCTCGACCGGCTGACGATTTAATTGCCGTTGCTTTTACGAATAAAGTATCAACACTCTTAATGTTGCTCCTTCTCCTACTCCCGCTGCCAACCGCCCGTGCTAATCTTGAGAACGAAGTGATGAGATTTTTCGACCTGCATGCCCGACCCTGCGTACAATGATCCCTTGACGGTCTATTGTGCAGATGCATCATTCGAGCAGCTCATTCTATCACGAATACGACAGCGCGGATTGGGTAGGTGATGTGTGCTTTCACTAGTAGTTTGCCAGCACGTCGTATTATCGTTCGACTATTGTTTGTCCGAACGTATGTATATCTGTAGCGTATGGTGTCCCATCTCACTCTTCTCAAGCCGAGCCCTTGAATAGGCAGCCCGGCCACGTCGACGGTCACATACAGCGTACACTACAGTAGTGTAGTCTTGTGAGCTGCATGGTTTTGTCGCGAGACCGCAAACCGGAGGTGAGCAAGTGGGTTCGGCTCCTCGGAAATCCACCCACACAGCGAGTCCTACTAAGTAAATTCCGAAGGATTTTCCCCGCCAACAATCTCACTTCCTACTAGCCTAACAAACGCTATACACTAGTTGGAAATTACACGATCACGTTGTTCACCGGACTGCCAACAGGGTTTACTCCTTTAGTTTCTGGGAGAACGATATCCGGACTCGAGAGTCTGCCTCGACCCTCGTGCCAAACGCCGACATCACAACTTATTCGTCCTGGCGGTTCATACTCAATCAACAAGTGGGTGCTTCCCTGGCAAAACTGAAGGGCTTCCCGTTATTACCCGTTGCCGGAATAATCGACTTGATACACGCATCCAATCTCAGTAGAAGGGTCTGTACAGGCGCGATCAAGACACGAGATAACTTCTACACTACAGTAGATACTCTACTAGCACAACATGAACCTAGTTGTCCATCCCTGTCGACATAAGTATTGAAAGTCTTACGTATTCTAGCCCTTGCAGTTACTTCGTATAGGGGTCGGTGGGTGGCTAACCTTATCAAACAGAGGTTTTGTTGAAATTAGCTCCGGCAAATATCGATTGTTCTATCTGACACGAGTGGGAATTGTAAATCCATGCAAGATCATGTCTTCCTGACACCTATTGCGGGCCAAGCTGACTAGCTAATAAGATAATCTGCATGCATGAACATATGCCGAGATACATACCCCTTCTTACTTCCGGTAACAAGACTAACAGACAATGTAACCCGTCCTGGAGACGACGCGTAGAATATGATTAATCATTCCGCTGGGTAGTCAAACTTACAAGCACACGCTTTATGAGAGAGAAACATGAGTTGACCCCGAACCGGTAAATGTCCCTGTTCGGGCCTTAGCGTTGTGGCATCTCGCTCCCGATACAGTTGCATTATACGGCAAGATACTACACCATGCAACGAACAGTCGGGATACAACCTAGCAAGTCCTACGCAGAGCTGATACGAATTTATCGTCGACGAGAAAGTTAGTTGTTGGCATGGCTGTGCAAGCCAGCTCGACGAACCAAAGCTTCTTGTCCTAACGTATAAAATTCGAGCATCAAACATTCCAGCTGAGGTTCATAGCGTAGACGCCAGGATCAAAGTCTATACCAACCACCAAACATAACGACACGGGCCCAGCTCAAAGATATTGATATTAGTTATCTATTTGGTCCGTTTCCCGAACTTATAGGTACAGTACCTAATAAATGGGTTCTCGAAGCATTATAGGTACTGTCAATCCCTATCATCAATGTAAGGGTGTCACCAAAGCACGCCGTTATTATAGTGGGTGAAAGATAGTATATCTGTCTCCAACAAGAGGTCTCGGGTGCTTGTAGATTAGCAGGCTGAACCCGCCATATCATTAGCCACCAACTCTTGCAAGGCTTAGCATGATAGCATAAACGAACGTTGGAATTAAACTACGTCTAAGGATAAAATCTCTCCGAACCTCTCTACTATTAATTAATCTATTATATTAAATAAGTTCATTCCTAATATTTATTAGGTTAAAGAAGAACGTGGCTGGTCGGTGCTGATTCCATCACGTAAGCGGCATCTAGTAAGTGTATGAAGCAGCCAAAAGGTCGCCGAAAGAAGGCCAATCGTAGCAAGTTTGCCGGCCTAATGTAGAAAAGCATTTCTGGCTAGATTCGTCTGCTGGCTCTTTAGCCCCTGTCCATCAAAATGTATTGGTCATATGATAGCCTTACTTACATAGATCTTGTGGGACTAAACTACTATTACACGGGATGGTCTAAATATCACCGACTCTATAGATAATGGAAGGCAAAGAAAAATGAAGTGAAATGGGAAAAAGAAAAAGAATAAAAATACATCTCTCTATCATGGATATCTTTATTGTATGACATTTTAACGGAAGCATTTCGATTTCCTTCTTTTCCGTAGTCCGTGAGCTGCCATATCTACTGACTGAGTTGCTGCATATAACTGCAGCTATCCGTTGAGATATAGTAGCAGGCGAGACATTTCGAGATCGTTTTCGTCTACCACCATTTCCGTAAATTAAACCCTCCAGGTCGTCTTTATATACCGTCTCCAGAATAAGGTGCATCGAACGTTTTTTGCCTCTTCCCGGTTTCATGCCATGTATAGTAGACAAATAAAGTTTCAAGTAGAACGAATCGAATACCAAATCTCAAGTACTTACACACAATGTACTAGCGAGAAAGGAATATCCAATACTGTGGCTGTAATAACAATACGAGCAACAACGATAACAATAGGCAACATCGTGTAACGTCACCAGACCGTCCCAGCCATGTCCCGGGACACTACCAAACACCCTCCCATCGCAGAGTACATACCAAGACTAAGACGAATGAAAGCACTTGACGCTACACAATAACAAGTCCTTTTACTTGTATGTTATCAACAGATGTTGTAATCAGGCATATACTATGTTGGAGCTTATCTTGATTCAATAATAAACTTTTAAATGACAAGAATAGACCGGAGAAGCGGCTACCCGTGGTGTTTCGTTCCCACACAAATACACTACCTGATAGAGCAAAGCCACCGACTCATCTCCTACTTCACAAGATGAACTCTGCTAACTGGGCCCAGAGTGGACTAGGTGTATAACCTATGCCCGATTCTCGGCAGGTTATATGCCATATAGAACGAAGGGAGGCAGAGCGGATGTACATTCAAATAGACGTAACGTGGTACAAAGGAGAGTGTGAAGGTGATATAAGAAGCGCGTAGATGTGACACGAGAGCAATAGTTCACCGATCAAGTGATATTGCTTTCTATTTGATCCTCTCGACTCTCTCCTAAGCATACTATTGAAATGCTCGGGCCGGACTTGCTTTATTGTATTGTGCTTCCGCTCTACCTCTTAAATAAATTGCGGCTGACGCAAGAACAAAGTTCAATGCAGCTTATATGAGCTATCTGACCGAGCACCCACCGAGATCATTACAACTATGAGTGATAGGCGAGCAAGACGCACGAGCACCAGAAAGGCTCCCGATCCTGACCTCCGCGACACGAAACGAAGAAGGGGAGAATGGGCTTCTGTATGATACGTGGAGTAAAACGATTTGAGATTTGTGGTTCTGCTCTCGACAACTTCCTATTCGTTGTCATACGGACGTGACAACCGCGCTGACTAGATTTGAAAGCCGTGCGGACAGTTGGCGATCCCGCAAAACACGGACCATGCTGCAGAGCGGCCGGGAACTTTGATAACTCCGTCCGCCTTTGCTGACCGTGTCGACACGGCACGCATTCCCGGCGCTATGTCCGGTATTCAATTGCCAGTTGTAGACATCGTGTACGCATCCCATTAGGATCTGGCCGCCTGCTTCTAAGCCTGTGCAGAAGCGTCCACTGCTTACCGAAGGGTTTTAAGTTGGTGCCTGGAGGGGCACATAATAATAGTAACATCATGGGGATGGTTGAGAATAGTTTCGTCTGGTCGCAGCATCACTGATATGAACACGATAACGACTGACTGTCTCACTGAGAAAGTATATAAAGATGATGGCATAAAGCGACCGGAAGCGATAACTACATCAAGATATTATATACAGAATAAAGTGTCCAATAAGCATTGGCTACTGATCCCCTAATCAGATCTTTACAATGGAGAGCCGCTACAGAGCAGCACACGAAAACCCGAAAGGGCCCGGTGATGCAAGACCAACAGCACTGCAAATTATTAAGGACGAGAACCGACAGGACGGATCCTTGAGCGATAAAGTGATCCTAATCACGGGTACTTCATCAGGCCTAGGCATCGAGACGGCGCGGGCGCTCAAGTCGACGGGCGCGACGTTATTCCTCACAGCGCGCAACCTAGAGAAGGCCAAGGCGGCGCTCGGGGACATCTTGGACGACGGGGGCAAGGTCCACCTCTTGAAACTCGACCTCGAGTCCCTGGCCAGCGTGCGCGCCTGTGTAGAAGCGTTCCTGGCGAAGGTCCAGACCCTCAACATACTGATCACGAATGCCGGCGTGAGGCTCGTGCCCGAGGGCCGTACGGCGGACGGGTTCGAAGTGCACTTCGGCACGAACCACCTCTCGCACTTCCTATTGTTTCAACTGCTGAAGCCGACGCTCCTGCGCTCCTCGACGGCCGGCTTCAGGTCACGCGTTGTTGCTGTCTCGTCAACGGCGCATCGGACGGCTCCGCTCAACTTTGACGACCTGAATTTCGAGAAGCGGAAATACGACGGGGTCGCGGCTTACGGACAAAGCAAACTTGCGAACGTGTAAGCTACTTGTTCTACGCCTGGGCCGAGAAAGTATTCTGTCCTATTATGATCTGGAAACTGACTCGTGGCAAACAGGTACATGGCGAACGAAATTGAGAGACGATATGGCTTAGAAGGTATCCATGGCTGGAGTGTGCACCCGGGAGGTATCCGCACCGGGTTACAGAGATGGAATCTGCACGACACTCTAGTGCTCCTAAAGAATGGTCCGATACACAGCTATATGTGAGTGAGACGGAAACCAATATTCTTTTCCATTTTCGGCCGATGCCTGGGGATCGGAAAAGAAGAGAACACGTTGTGGGTGCTCCGCGTCGGAAGCTCTACGTTTTCTCCCATACAACCCTCTATATTTCTTAGAAAAGGAATCGCTAACTCTCGTGAAGGTATATGCAGAATGCAGAACAAGGCGCCGCGACATCGGTGTGGGCTGCTGTCAGCCGAGATCTCGAGGGCAAGGGCGGAAAATATTTAGAGGAATGTCACGTTAGTCAGGGGTTAAGAGAAGGACCAGACTCAGTAGGTCCTGGCCACGCCCCATGGGTGTACCACGAGGAAGACGCAAAGAGGCTATACGATGTGTCCTTGAAACTGATCGGTCTTGGGGAGTAATTAATTGATTATAGTATCAAGGGGCAGTGGAATGGGTCGAGAGGAGAACGCTTAAGCTGCTTTCCCCCGTGAATGAGAGATAATATGCAAGAACTGTTGTATGCGGTGTACTAATCCAATCATCTCAACTCCGAGTCTTCCGCCTCTTTCTGCCGATTGTTTTGACGCCTGACGTCTCATCGTTCTCAATTTTGATTTGCTCAACAAGAGCTGAGGTCCTGCGTTTTTTTGTGTTGGGCGGTGTTTCACTCGTTATCTCTTGTTTAATCTCGACTGCAACCTCAACTATTTTAGGATCCGTGGCTGCTTGTTCGGCAAATGACTTTAGGTTCGCTGTGAATAAAACTGACTGAGCCCATCCGGCTTGCGGGCCCCATATCTGGCGAAAATGGTCGCCGATGGAGTGGTACGTGGCTTTTGAGAACGTCTTGGTCTTGGATTTCCCGAATCGGTAATCACGTTGTGCGATCTGCCATACATGTGTGTCAACTGGCACAGCCTCACTCCAACCCAGTCCCATCAAACAGACGCAGTCCGAGACTTTCGGCCCAACACCAGAGAGTAGAAGTAGTTCTTCATGAGCTAGCCTGTATGTGATCGGCTCATCTCTAGCAGGAATGGGAGTTGACGCCCATCCGGGATTTTCTGGATTCGTTAAACTTTCTAACCACCCTTCAGGTTTCTGCTGGGAGACTATCATGGCCGTTTCAACAATGTACTTGGCCCGATATCCGAATCCAAGTTCTCTCAGGTGGGCTTCGACCTTCTTACCAATTAGAGCTTGAGGAGATGGGAAATCATGGAATGCCTCATCTCCTATATGTCCTATCAAAGGCCCATAATGCACACAAAGCTTATTAACCTTGTTCAAGGCATTAGTATCTCGAACGGAGTCTGAGCTTAGATGTTCATACCATGGATGAGATGCGCGATATGTGGTTGTTGCTACTGCAAATGAAAGCCACCAGCGTCTCCCAAGCATCTTGACTGAGAATGCGGATTCCTGTGAATTTTGGTGCTTTCTTTTTGAAGTTGGGATCCAATTCGGACCACTGGTCATAAAGGGCGGCCAAATCGTGTCTCAGGCTGAAGTAGTGGCCGAGAAGAGCCTCGGTGTCGTCTTCTTGCTGGAGGTCGGTACCGCCTATCTTCTTGCACGAACTTGGACTGTTCTTGGGCCAAGTCACCTTATAATGTAGGGCCGATTCATCTTGTTTTAATGACAACAATCGGCCATGGAGCACACAGTTCCTGCGAATGGAATTATTAGAATAAGATTTACTAATAACAGGATATTTGATGAGAAACTCCCTGCCGCTCACCATTCATCATTAATCTTCTGCCACCGAAAAGATTGTCCACAGCGGAGGGTGGTGTCAATGCAGAGCTCTGTTAGGCTGAGGGGCAGCTTGCGCCACTCAGATATGCGGAGTGGCGGCATGACGGAACATATGTGCAGGAATACAGTGGACGCGGTGGGAAGATTATTTTGGCAGATGATTGCACCTAGAAAGAGTTTATATCACGTTTGCCAGTACCGTACCTACCTACCCGCACCTAGGTAATAGCCACTGGACACGGCAGGGTCCAAAAGGGGCAAGTGGTGCCAGACTAAACTACCCGGGCAGGTGGACTAGCACTAGTTTGGACTAGCACTAGTTTGGACTAGCTGGACACCCGCTGCTGCACTCAAGCTATTGCAGCACGGGGAGAGCCTGTCAGACTGGAGTTCCCCATCCAACCAAAATTTCTAATTCCTCCAGCCTCGCGGTCGATCCTGCAACGCGGCTCTACCAGGAGCTCTACATTCCTCCAAGGCTTGTGTCGACGGTACCCGCAACCGCATCAAATCCACGTTGACTAGCGAGCGAACAGCAATTTACTTACTGCAGCGTCATCCAATCGTATTTATACCACAACATTCCTGTCGCTATGAACGCGGACAGTTACTCTGCGCGTGGTGAGTTCAAGCTCACCCAGCCTCCCACCTCCTACTTCCTACCTAGTAACATGGCGTCGATCTTGTCAACTGACCAGTTAATTGCAGATGGCCGCCTAGGCGCATCCCGCGACTACGCGTCTCGCGATGACAGACGGGATCGGGGCGACCGCGGTGATCGACGTGAGCGAAGGCGTAGCAGATCACCCCGACGCTCCCACCGTGACGAGGATGCCTATGCATCGAGTCGAAGCCATCGAGATCGCGAACGCGAAGACCGATATGGAGGTGCTGGCCGTGAAGGCGCTGGCCGCGAGGGTGCTGGCCGCGAAGGCGCTGGCCGTGATCGTAGAGAACGGGAATGGGACCGCGATCGGGGTGCCCGGAGGGAACACCGTCGAGACGATGGCCCTCGGCCTCCCCGACGTGACCGCGATGCATACGGAGACGATCGCCGTGGTGGCGCTGATAGGCGAGACCGTGGGGATCGTGGTGGCAGAGATCGCGATGAGGATCTCTTTGCGCAAAACCGCCGTGGTCGAAGCGCGTCGCCCCCTAAGAAGCGCGAACCCACGCCAGATCTTACCGACGTAATCCCTGTCCTCGAGCGGAAGCGTCGCATGACACAGTGGGATATCAAACCTCCAGGCTACGACAATGTTACAGCTGAGCAAGCAAAGCTATCGGGTATGTTCCCACTACCAGGTGCACCACGACAACAACCTATGGACCCCACAAGACTTCAAGCTTTCATGAATCACCCAGGCGGTGCCGTCAATAGTGCAGCACTAAAGCCAGGCAATTCCCGACAAAGCAAGAGACTGTTGGTTTCTAACCTCCCCCCTGGCTCTACCGAAGAAAGCGTCACCAGCTTCTTTAACCTCCAGCTAAACGGCCTCAACGTAATCGAAAGTACCGATCCCTGCGTCCTATGCCAGGTATCAAAGGACCATTCATTTGCATTACTCGAGTTCAGACATGCTTCTGAAGCTACTGTTGCCCTAGCTCTGGACGGCATAACAATGGAGGCAGATGATGCGATGAATGGAGCTGCTTCGGCCGGACTCCAGATAAGGCGACCAAAGGATTACATCGTCCCGGCTGTGCCAGATGACACGCCCTACGAGCCAGGTGTAGTATCAAAGGTTGTGGTCGACACCCCCAATAAAATCAGCATTTCAAACATCCCTCCATATCTTGCAGATGAGCAGGTTATTGAGCTTCTGGTGGCCTTTGGTGAACTTAAGGCGTTCATTCTTGTGAAAGACAATGGCACTGAAGAATCTCGCGTAGGTCGATGCTTTCTTTTGATTGTATTGGTTTTTAGATCTAACCACTACTAGGGTATCGCGTTTTGCGAGTTCGTCGATCCTTCTATTACAGATATCGCAGTACAGGGCCTGAACGGCATGGTCATCGGCGAAAAGAACCTCAAGGTTCAAAAAGCCAGCATTGGCATCACCCAAGTATCTGGTGTAGAGATGGGTGTGAATGCCATGTCCATGCTTGCTGGCACTACTGCTTCTAGCGACTCAGAGATAAGTCGTGTAGTGCAACTGCTCAACATGGTGACACCAGAAGAGCTATTGGACAACGATGACTATGATGGTAAGCTCCTAGAGTTCTCTTTCAGATTGATCCAACTGACCAAGTAGAAATTTGTGAGGATGTGGAAGGCGAATGCGCCAAGTATGGCCAGATTGTGCAGATGAAAGTGCCGAGACCGATTGGAGGCAGCCGACAATCTGCAGGTGTTGGTAAAATTTACGTCAAATTTGATAGCACAGAGTCGGCAAAAAAGGCGCTTGAAGCATTGGCAGGAAGGAAGTTTGCCGACAGGACCGTCGTTACTACGTATTTCCCGGAGGTAAGTCGTCAACAACCACTATTGACAAGCTTCTCTAACATCTTCTCAAGGAAAATTTTGAAGTCGGCGCATGGTAAAGAGAAACGGGCCGATTCCACATTCCGAATATCGGTTAAGTTGGTTAGGCAATTTGACTTCTAACAGTAATGAGGGAAACCGAGGCGAGCTTTGCTCGGCGTTTGCATGAAAATGCGTGTACTCTACTATAACTAGGTACGAGACCAAACTCATCGGCCTAATGGGACCATCCTACAATGGTATTGCAAAAGGATTTCAAGGCGTCTTTCAATCCTTATGTGTTTTAAAGAAGCACAAGGCCCAGGCCTTGCTGATCTATTAACGTCGCTTGTGGCCGCTCGTGGCGAGTCGTTTACTCTTATTCGCTTTCATTAGCATTTCAATGATTTGAAGGCGGCCTAGGTTAGAGTAGTTATGAAAAGTTATTACGTAAACTGTGAGGATATGTTAAAGTATAAAAATGACCTTGCTACCTAGTATTACGTCAAGTGGCATAGTGTGCGTTATTGATGTTGTGGTATTGTATAGAGGTTTTATTGGCTGGCAATGCTTTTAGGCCTCTCACGCTAGACACGCTCAGCCTTCCAATGGGATTGGTTGTATCGATAGATAGAACATTTCAGCACAAACTCTATACTTTGTTGTAAGGATAATCTGGTGTCGCAAGAGCCCTTAAGTCACAGCTGAGTTGAATTGGTGCTGGGGATACAATGGGGAAACTATTATTGACGGAGGGCTTGCTAGCTGAGGCAGAGATAGCCCACCTCTACCAACGCGCAACGCAATCACAATTTCTTCGCCTGGGTGGTCAAGGTCGCCTAGCTCGTGAGACGCTTAGCGAGTGGCTCTCGCAAGACCGGCTGTATGCGCAAGCCTATATCCGATTCATCGGTGGCTTGATCTCCCGCATCGAATTGCCTGCTGAGGTTGATACGAACGGCACGAGCGCAACTCTACAATGGCGAATCCTCACGATGCTGCAGGGATGTCTAGTTGGCATTATGCGAGAGCTGCGCTTCTTCGAGGAGACGGCGAGTAGCTACAATCTAGACCTGGCCGCTGTAGGTCCTGGCGAGCAGAGGTTTGGCCCCAACGCAACAACCAAAGCCTATATCGAGCTATTCGACTCTTTCACCACCCAGCCGCAGGGAGAACCGCCGCGGACCATATTTGATGGGCTGGTCGTCCTCTGGGCGACAGAAAAGGCGTACCTCGCCGCCTGGAGCTACGCGAACCAGTATAGCACCCAGACCACGGACTTGGATAAAGACTTCGATGGTGGTGCTCTGCGCAAGTTGTTCATCCCGAACTGGACCTCACAGCCTTTCCAGGACTTTGTCAGGGAGATCCAGGAATGCGCGGATGCGTATGCGGAGAGTCTGATGGGAGAGGATAACGCGGATGCTCAGTTTGTGACGGCCGCAGCTATGGTGAAGAAGGTCTTTGTTCTCGAGGAGGGCTTCTGGCCTGTTATTGCCGAGGACGAGGCCGCCTGACTGGTCGGTTCTCCGCCATTTTTATTCCTTTTCGAAGCTGCGCTAGCTGGCTTTGGGGCATGGTCTTTTGAATTGTATATACACTTGATGATGGGAGTTTCTTCACGCCAGTCATTACATAATTATTATTAGGTCTACGCAAATACGAGGGACAATTAGGGTGTTACAATACGCCCATACGTTAGCTTTATATGTCATAAGGCGGCTTCCTAGAACTTACGGATCCGTAGTTATTGGGCAATTCTTACATAGTACAGTTCACTCTTCAAGCGTTCGTCGGCTTGGAGCTTGCACATCAAGGTTTTTCAGAAGAACCACGGCTTGATCTATACAGTTAGCAAATACTTGAAAATGATAAATTAGCGATGTGAAATCCCCCATGGGCGCAATTTATATTCAAGGTTTCCCAAGTACATACATATGTAGCTACCCGTACTGCATCTATATCTACAGTACAAGGTACTTAGGTAGGTAGGTACATCATGTATGTAGTAAGGTTCGGTATTGCGGGCGCATGTAGAGGTGCTAACCTAAAGCAGTCAACGCGATACCTGATAGGCCTTTAAAAAGAAGTTGTCAGGGCAACAGGGGTGGGATACAACTACCACAACAGTCAACAATTAGAGGTCCTTGATTAATTAATTCATACAACCCGCTCCACACAACTGCGTCTCTCCCTCTTCAGTTCCACAACGAATAACACAGGTCTTCAACATCCGGTCGGCGCAGACCACCACAAATCCATATGCACCATGGCTGCTGGCGATTTAATTGACTTCGATGTGATCGAAGGCCAGAAAGAAAACATTCAATCACTACCAGGAGGGCGGTCGGCGAAGAAGCTTGCTGAAGTCTTCTCCCCGTCACCTCTCCACAAGCTGTCAACGCCAACTCCGACCGACACCAAAAACATCAACGACTGCATCAGAGCCGAATACGAGGCCGAAGTCGCCGCCTTATCCGAGTCTGACGACCCCCTCGATGTCTTCGATCGATATGTGCGGTGGACATTTGACGCGTACCCGTCAGCGCAAGCAACACCCCAATCGCAACTTCACACACTTCTAGAGCGCGCCACCAAGGCGTTTATAGGGTCGGCACAGTACAGGAACGATCCCCGGTACCTGAAACTGTGGCTACATTACATCCACTTTTTCTCCGACTCGCCCAGAGAGACGTTCGTCTTCCTATCTCGTCACAGCATCGGCGAGAGCCTGGCCCTGTTCTACGAGGAATACGCTGAGTGGCTCGAAAGCGCCAGTCGCTGGGGTCAGGCCGAGGAGGTGTATAAACTTGGTATTGAGCGAGACGCGCGCCCCGTGCAACGGCTTATTCGCAAGTTTGGAGAGTTTGAGAAGCGACGCGCGCAACAGCCGGATGCGACAGACGAACCATCTTCCCCAGCCTTGCCTATTGTAAGGGCTGCATTGGCTGCCAAGGTCGACCCATTTGCAGCAGCAGCCCGACCAGCAGATCCTCAAGCGCCCAGACCCAACATGGGTGTCGGCGGGCAGTCTTCTAAACCGGGCAAATCCAAACTCGCCATCTTCTCGGATGCGAGCTCGACACAACCAGTGGTGTCATCGATGGGAGAGAGTACTAAGGGATGGGATTCAATTGGGTCGCTCGCTGATCGAAAGAAGGAGAACGTGATGGGGGCCAAGCCCTGGACGGGAGAAACGTTGGAGACGAGCGTGAAAAAGAGTAACGGACCAAAGATGGCTGTGTTCAGGGATCCGGTAAGCTAAAACCCGTGTCCCATTCCGGCAATGGCCGATTATTGATGACAGCAGGACTAATTGTTGGCGGTTGCGCAATTGTGTATTTCAGTCATTGGCCAGAATAGCAGAGTCTCACATTGTCATTGCTCCCTCAAAACACCAAGTGATTGTCAACCCTCAGAATGGTAAAAGAGAGCGTGTTTACGTTAACCTCGAAGCCGTGTACCCCACCCCAGAGGAGCCGGGTACTGAGTTAAGTTTTGAAGAACTATGGGCAGCTAGTCGAGGCTGGCTCGATGTTTGTTGGGACGACGAGAGCCTAGTCGACTATGGGCATGAGGTGGCAGATGAGAATACACCCCCTGTGCAAACCCTCGGCAGAGGAGTTGAGCAAAAACTAGTGATTCATAGAGACACAGTACCGCTTGACGAGAACGGGGCATTAATGAAAGATCACCTCAAACCGGCTAATAAGGGGAGGAAGAAGAAGGTAATGGAAGTTAATGAGACTCAAATCAGTACGTATAGGCCACTCACCCACAATCCCCTGGCCTTGATTGCTGATCGTTTTTGGTTTTATAGTCAAAGCGAACTTGGATTCTCCGTCAAGACCAAAAATAAAGAAGAAGAGAGCTGCAGCGTCAGAGCCTACTATGACAATGCACACTAAGGCTGCAACAGATGAGATATACGATCTTTTCAATGCTCCTCTTAAATCAACTAATGAAGATAATGAAAGCGATGAGGATGAGTATATGTCAGATGGTGACTATACTAGCGGAGCAGAGAGCACCAACACAACACGACAAATCGGCACAAGTGAGGCCGGGGACGACGATGATGCGGACGACAAAAGTGTAAGCGAGTGGTCTGACTTTACCGCCCAAAAACACATACCAAAGGTTGACGGGGACACTGAATACGGACTGGATGAAGATGTTCGTAGCGAGATATCAGACCTCATTGATCCTAACGACGTGGAACAATCCGGCCACGAAGGTGATGCTGATTTCCCACCCACACCTGAAGACTCCCCCCCGACAACTCGCACTAGGTTCATTCCGATTCCACCTGAGGATTACGAGCCACCGACACGACCGTATAGGGATCCGGCTGAGGTGGCTAACAACCGCCTACCGTTTATGACACCTATTACGGAGCGAACGGAAACCTCAGTTAGCATGTATACGAGTACTAAGTCAAACTTCTATATGAAGACGCCGTCTAAGATAGATGCCTTGGATGCTACGGCCGAGGAGGAAGAGGAAGAAGATGATGACGACGAAGACCTTGAACCTCTAAGTAGCCCATTGAGAGAAGTCTCAAATGATGGTCATTCACCTGCGAAGCTTGCGCTCCCCGTCTTGCCCAAGCTCAAGCCAGGATTCAAAGCGTCTGTTGCCCCTCTCATACCGAAGGGACCCATCGTCAAAGAAGTTCAATGCAACCCAGTTGACAGCAATATCAGAGATGAGATCCTAGCTAAGATGCATCCACCTCTTAGCTCATACTCTGGCTTCTACGATCATCGGAATGAGAGAAGCGATCGTGGTAGCGAAATTCGGAAATTCGCCAAGATTGTGGGGAAAAATGGCAAGACCAATAATGAGAAAACCGGCCCTATCCACAGTCCCGTGATTCTCGAATTCCCAGAACTGTTCTGTGAATACACACTAAAGCGTGAACTTGGGTCTGGAGCATTCGCACCCGTATATCTCGTTGAGAACTCGTCGCCGGAAAACGAAGAAGATGATATTGTGGAGATGGGGAAGGGCGTCTTCGCGACTAGAAAACGGGCCTCTCTTGAAGCACTCAAAATGGAACAACCGCCTACGGCCTGGGAGTTTTTCATGATGCGTCTGGCTGCTGATCGTTTGGGACCGCAACACCGCGCCACCGCTTCGATCTCAGCAGCACATGAACTGCACCTCTACCAGGATGAGTGTTTCCTACTACTGCCCTTTCATCCCTACCCCACGTTGCTCTCCGTCGTCAATTTCTTCCGTGAGCAACCATCTAGCATTATGGATGAGACGCTTGCTATGTTTTTCACAATTGAGCTCCTGCGCACAGTCGAAGCATTACACTCAAAGCAGATTATGCATGGAGACCTGAAGGTTGACAATTGCCTGCTTCGACTTGACGACGTACCTGCCGAGCTCTCCCCTTCCCAGTCTCAATCACCAACGCTCTCGAATCAATGGTTCGCGGACGGCTCCGGCGGCTGGTCAACCCGCGGCGTGGTCCTGATCGACTTCGGCCGGGGCATTGATATGCGTGCGTTCGAGAAGGACGTGCAGTTCATCGCCGACTGGAAGACGACTAAGGAGGACTGCGCCGAGGTACGCGAGGGACGCCCCTGGACGTGGCAGCTCGACTACCACGGGCTCGCAGGCATCGTGCACTGTTTGCTATTCGGCAAATATATCGAGACGATGCGCGCGGATCAAGGCGGCCTCGGCACGGCGGCGGGTAGGAAGTATAAAATCCGTGAGTCACTCAAGCGCTACTGGCAGACGGACATCTGGACCGACTGCTTCGACGTCCTGCTCAACCCCGGCTCGCATGTCGAGGGCGAGCTCGAGACGCGGCTCCCCGTCAACCGCAGCCTGAAACGCCTCCGGGAGCGTATGGAGGTCTGGCTCGAGGCCAATTGCGAGAAGGGCATTGGCCTTCGCGGCATGGTGAATCGCGTAGAGAGCTGGGCGAAAAGCAACAAGAAGCATTAAGTGACAGCACCTTCCCTGCATTCCGATCTACTGCTGCACAACGACTTTATTTCTGACAACACCACTCATTTATACACGAGGGCTGTGAATTGGGAGACGAAAAGAGGTACATGCATGGGTTGACGACGGTTCATCTGGGTGCGAATCATGGCACTTGGTTGCCTACTATTACGAAGACGATGAGAGATGAGCAAGGCATTTGACTAGGCGTTAGAGACGGGAGGCTGCCAGACTTTTTTTCTAGAGATATCCATCATAGTTTGACTTTTATGGGGTACATATTCTTATCAATGTGATTATTCCTACACGGGATGTAATGTTACCTTACCAACATGCATAAGTTCTTTCATCTGCAAGACGGTTTTATCGGATGGTTCTGCCATCCAAAAAGGTCACGTGTGACTATTACGGCTATTCACCCTATCCTATCCCAGACGCCATGCTACTCACTAAGTTCGGACTGTTCTCCCCATACAGCGAATATACATTACAAGAACTACACTTTATACAAGGACCGTAATATCTTTTTTAGGTTGAGGTACGCTTGAAGCATATCTGCTACCCAACTAAACATTTATTCAGAGCCGTCATCGGATTCCTCATCGACCTTCTTCTTTTTCTTTCCTCTCGGCTTTGCGGTCGCCTTCTTCGAATCCTTGGCGCTTTTCCGATCGACCTGGTCCTGGATCTTGGCCCGTTCGCTCGCGCCCTGCGCGTGCAGCTTCTCCTCCAGGGCGGTAAACTCGGCCGAAGAGGCGTCCATACCAATGAGGCTCTCGAGTAGCTTGATCTCGTCGGCCCAGATCTGCTTGTCCTCGACGGACTTGCCGTTGGGGCCAGGGCGGTCGATGGGCGTCTCGAGAACCATGGGCAGGCCCGCGAGAGAATCGTAGTTTACGACGTTGTGGAAGGCGCGCAAGCCGAGGAACCCCGTTCCAATGTTCGCGTGCAGATCCCGGTGCGATGCGAACGGCGCCTTGCTGTCGTTGAGATGGAGCGCGCGCAGATAGGACGCCCCGACCACCTCGTCGAACTTGGACATGGTGTCCGCGAACGCCTCGGGCGAGCGCAAGTCGTAGCCGGCCGCGAAGGCGTGGCACGTGTCGATGCACACGCCGACGCGCGTCTTATCGTCGACGAGTGCGATAATGTCGCGCAGGTCCTCAAAAGTCGAGCCGATGACGTTGCCCTGGCCAGCCATGTTCTCGAGCACGGTGACCACCGTACTCGTCGCCTTGTGGGCCTTGTTCAGCTGCGCGGCGATGCGCCCGATGGCCGCGTCGCGCGCGTCCCCGTTCGTGTTGCCCGGGTGGAAATTGTATAGCTTTATCCCCAGCGACTCACACCGTTGAAGGTCATCGAGAAACCCGTCATATGCCTGCGTCGCCTTCTCTTTCTCGGCCTGGGCTAGGTTGACGAGATAGGAGCCATGCGGTAGGCAGTGTTGGTGGACCTCGAACTTGTGCGTCTTAGAGAGGCTCCGGAACCCGTCCCGGGCTTCGGGGGCGATGGGCGGGTTCGCCCACTTGCGCTGTGATTTGAGGAATAGCGCGAAGGCGTTTGCGCCGATGTGCACGGTGTTTGTGACTGAATTATGTACGCCTGTTTCATTGCACAGTGAGCTGGACGAAGATCCGACCGTCGTGTAGATCCAAGTAGGATAGGGGTGGCCGGGGCTTACCACCTGCGCTGCTAACATGAGCTCCTATATACATGGCCTTCTTTAGAGACGCAATGGCGGTGCGTTCGGCGAGGGGCATGGCGTCTTCGGGCTTGGCCTTCGCTTTGGCTGCCCTCCGTTTCTTCGGCGCAGCAGTTTTCGGCTCCTCGGCAGCCGAGTCTTCCGCTTCTACTTGGGCCTTGACTGGGGCCTTGCGTTTCTTTACCGGTCGAGGTTCGTCCTCTTCTTCCTCCTCCGATGTGATTTCGGGCTCAGGACTCGTCTCGACAACTTTGCGCTTGGTTACTCGGGCCTTGGACTCGACTTTTGAGGCGACTTTTGATGCCGCGTTAGCTTTAGACACGGCGACTTTGGTCGTGCTAGTCTCCACGACGGTTCCCTTTGCTTTGCGAGGCAGCTGGCGAGGAGGCATTGTAGTATCTACATGCTACGAGGCGTAGCGGGCGACGGCTGTCCTGCGTATTGTGCGTTGAAACCGACGGGAATGTAGGTGTTACAGGTTGTAGGGCAGGGCAATAAAATTAATCAGCAGCAAGAGGCGTGATAAGATCAGGGTCGGATCTCCGACGCGCCCGAGCGCGATACTGCGGGGAGCGAAACCACGTGACACCGCTTTAACCACTTGGTGGGTGAGACGCAGTTGCCTGCAACTGTTCAACTAGGAGAACATTCTAACTTCTAATACTGTACTGTCAAGCAACACATCACATATCATACCTACCTACTAATAATACCTACCCCCATTCCCCAACTATAGTCCGCACAGAAGAAATTAGTCGTACTACATTTGCTAATTGCGTTACGTTACGTCTGTTCATCACATCCGCCCCCAAATTTGACAAAAAGAGATTTGGTGGTGTTATGTGTCAATAATTAATGACGAATCGAGATCACGAAAAGCTTCTGTAGTAGGACATATGCATTGCTTACTTCGGTGCTTTTGAACAGGTGTTTCGGCTTTATTTTCCGTGGTCTAGCCTCTTCCTCGGAGCCTACTTTTTGGAGACAAACATGAACATCTCGGAATCTAGACATGTTTATTTGACTCTCGAGTATTATACATTTAACCAAATCTTATCATGGGGATTAAAATAGTAAGCCTGGACGTTATTCATCCCGTATCTGTCATGATTCCTTCAACAGTGTGACTATGTCTAAATGGTAGGATTTGTTCAACGGGGTCGATGTCGGATGTGTTAAGCTGCATCAGGACAGAATGAGACAGCTAGACTGGGGCTACGTAGTCCAATATCCCGCCAGCTTCGCTTGAATCAACGCACGTGGGTAAATGTTACCATGAAAGCCAGAGTTATTCCCGCATCGTAATTTTGCCTACCATGTAGTGCTGCATCTCTGAAAATTTGGCATCTGCTCTGTTTAATTTTTGATTGCGACGCTGAACTAACACGAGAATCATACCAGCGCTCTCCTTGTCAGGGTGATCTACCTGCCTTATACAAACATCTATAGTCCGATACTGCGCGATGATAAGTATGCATGGTGGCATGAGTCTTGCATCTGCTATGTACATACTGTAAGTATACTAGAATGCCCGTCAGTCGCATCCGGCAACGCATGTGAGTAAATTACTTAGCTGTCTCCTCGGATCTAAGCACTAGTCCAGGTACTTGTTTACTTCCTTACTCACCTCGGCACGTACTTGATTGTTTTATTAGTAATTCCTTTAAATCACTACTGTGCTAAGTGGCTGAGGTGGTTTTGTATCCAAAGTGGTCTGATCCAAGAGAAGCAGCAGCAGACAAAGGCATTTGCCGTGGCTGGCGAAGCGCGGCAAAGCGTCAAAATGTCGAATAATGTACAGCAGCAGTCAAATTCGCTCACGCGACCACTTGCTAGATGCAGAAAACCTCAATCGATTAAGGCTTCGCCGAGCTCTGGGCAAACTCTGGGCGTGCTCTGGTGCCTTCTCGGCTCGCACTTGAACTGCATACCAAGCGAGACCAAGCCAGAGCTGGCCGCCTGCACTGATGACTTACCGCGCCGTGGGGTCCAGCGAGCAGCGGGGCTTGCAGATGGTGCCCCCTCGCGTCCCCAGCACAGCGGAGACAGCCTGCAGGGTCTAGAGCTAAAACAGCACTGTTCCGGCCAATCAGGCCCCGGGATCTGTGAGAGCCTCTGTTTCGACCCTCGTGATTGCCACTTTGAGAATTCCTAGTGATCGTCGACTCCCTGTCCCCTGTGGAAACGATCTCGCGCCAGCAGTCTAGTTCCCGGCAAATCAACACAGCCAAAGTCAAAACGTGCTCGCTCTTCGAGTCCTGATTGGCTGCCTAGTCTCAGCGTAAACCATCGACTTAGACCAGGACTTAGACTCTACACCACACAACCGAAACCAGAAACGGCAAACAAGTCTTGGTCCTTCTGTGCGGTCGGACTGAGAAATTTCCCGGCCACCTTAAGAGCGAGCCAGCGCCTTTGTACTCTGTGCCGTACCTTACCTAGTGCATGCCGTCATCGTTATCCGGATTTTCAACGGGTTTCACTTGGGAAAAGCATCGGCATAAGCACGCGACCATTGACCGGCATCCCTGGCGTTATAGGTTGTAGCAGTTGGGGCCCACGTTATTACGGTGTTCATGTGGTGGTGATGTTGTTTTGTTGTCACTCAGCGTCGACACTCGGACTCAGATAGTCGTTCGTTAGCTTCTATCCACGGTACCATCAATAGCAGATCCATTGTAGGTGGCTCCCATTTTATGGAACTTGCGGAGTTGCAGAAACTGAACCCCCACTGATCCGTTGATATCGTGTGGTCCGGTGTGGCACACACCTTTTCGCGTGCTGTAGTCTATGGGAATCCCGGCCTGTCTAGTGACGCTATCTTCCAAACCTCGCAGCAAAAGACCCGACATGTCCACCGGAGTACAGGGTTTACATGTACATACATGCGGGAGTGTAATCTGTACAGTATCTCAATTCACTAATGCTACCAGCGGACTACCAGCAGGCTACCAGCTAGCTAGGTAGGTAAGAAGCTTCCTCGTGCTACCACTACATGTACTTACATGGTAGGTAACCCGAAGAGTGGGCACTGTTCACTCGAGTTGTCTTTTAAAAGGTTAACCTTCTCGGGCCTCAAACTATGTTTTGCCACAACAATTCGTTTCCTGAACCCAATCCTAGAATCCTCGCATTCTTACTCACTTCCTCCCCTCCTCTTCTATCCCCATAATCCTCGGAAATCTCATCAAGCACACTCACGCACACGCATCCTTCCCCCAGAGGAGCACGCACCCATAGGTCGCCATTGGCGTCGGTGAGACGTCATCCTCCTTTGTTCCTGTTGGAAGTTTACTTGATATTGTTTCCCTTTCATCATGGCCAAGTTTCTTCGTAACCATCACGAACACGACCCCCCAATTGGAGAGCTTCCCGTCCCCCATGGACCCGAGACTGGTCATGAACACGCACACTATCCCCGCCGAGCTTCCACAAGCTATGCTACCGACTACGAGAAGCAGATTTTCGCACATCTTCTCCAGCCCGATGACTCGTATACTCCCGAAGGCGTTTACTGGGCTGACCTACCCTTGGCCCAACGCTTCGCTTTCGTGAACAAGGTCAGCTCAGAGGAGACCAAGGCAGAGCTTAGGTCAATATGGTCTATGTTTAAGGAAGATCCCTTAAGCCCCCTCTCATGGTACTTCCGGAATTCCGTCCTTCCTGGTGCCGGTTTGCTATTGGAAGGCTATGTCTTGTTTTCCATCGGCAACCTTCAACCATTATTCGCGGATGTATGGAATTCTTGCTGGGGCGCCCATCAAGTCTGTAATAAGAACTGGGTGGCATCAGTAACTTATCTTGAGATTATTGGTATTATGTTTGGTCAAACTGGTGTTGGTGTATGTTCTCTCCTCCTCCGTCCTCTTTAGATTTAAGCTGACGCATTTCTATTTAGATCATTGGTGATTGGATTGGGCGAAGATGGGGACTGATTCAGGATGCCCTGATTATGTTTATTGGGTTGCTGTTGCTCACTGGTTCCTGGGGTGTTACACTGCAAGGCTGGGTCATTCTATATGCCTTCTCTCTATTCTTCTACGGTATGTCTTGTCACTCTATTTCGCTATACCGAAAACTATTGGCTCACATTATTCAGGCATTGGTGTCGGTGGCGAATATCCTATCACAGCAACATCATCCATGGAGAACGCCGTGTCTGCGGGGAAGCTGTCAACTCGGCAGGACCGACTTCATCGAGGCCGAAAAGTCACCTTGGCCTTCTTAATGCAAGGCTGGGGCCAGTTCTTCAACCAGATTGTCTTGACGGTCCTCTTAGTGATCTTCAATCGAAAGACTGGTGGTGAGCCGCCATACACCGAGTTCGCGGCCCAGTACACATTCCGAATCTCATTTGCGGTTCCTGCGATTGGCACCTTGTGGCTTGTCTACTACCGTACCTACAAGATGAAATCCGCTTCCAAACAATTGGACAAGGCCAAGAAAAAGGCCAATGTTACAGGATACGATGTTAAATCACTGAAAATCACTTTCAGCAACTTCGGCGGTCGACTATTCGCCACTGCAGCTGGCTGGTTTTTCAACGACGTTTTCTTCTACGGAAACAAACTATTCCAGAGTGAGTTGGCAAAAGTTGAAAAGGACTAATGAAACCGTGTACTAACGTTGCATACAGGCCAATTCATCAGTGTCATTTCTGACAACCCCAAATCCCTACTTACGACCTGGAACTGGAACCTGGTCAACGTCGTCGTTTCTTTGGCTGGCTATTATGCTGCAGCATTGATGATCGACAACAAGATGTATGGCAGGAAGAACATGCAGCAGATTGGGTTCCTAGTCTGCTTCCTTGCCTTCGTCATCCCGGCCTTCAAGTACGACTACTTTACTAGCCCAGCAGGAATTCACGGGTTCCAGGCTCTATACTTCTTATCATCCTTCTTTAATCAATTCGGCCCGAACTCGGTTACTTTCCTCGTAGCTGGTGAAGTCTACCCGACGCAAGTACGTGCCAGTGCACACGGTTTCTCTGCTATGATTGGCAAATCTGGCGCGCTCTTGGCCTCGGTACTCTACAATTACATTGACAACCCCACAAAATTCCTCGTCGTGCCTTGGTTTGGTCTCGCTGGCATGCTCGTAACGCTCATCTGGCTCCCGGATACCACCGGCCTTGACCTGAAGGAACAAGAGCGCCGGTGGCAGTACATTTTGGAGGGCCGACCTGAAGAGTACCATGGCATCGCGATTCATCCCCAACATCTGTCCCTATGGGAGAGATGGATGGGCGATGGCAAGAGCTATCACCCTGATCTAGACATGAAGGCCAAGATCCGCGATCTCCGCGCAGAGTGGGAAGAGAGAAGAGCAGTGAGTGATGCTGAGTCGGCAGATTTCGAGGACGACGACGAGGAGATAACAGAGGATATTCGCAATTACTTTAGCGGAAAATCACCAAGTGCTTCTAACCAGTTGAAGAGTGAGAAGCTGAAGGGAAACATGTCGGGATCTGAATCGGTCGAAAGTGCAGGCACGGAGATCGGCATCAATGAGAAAACCGCCAACTGAAGGATTTAGCGTTTGTTGCATTTTTATATTGTATAGTTAGAAAGTCATGACTAGTCTTATGTTACGAAATACCTTTGTCGCGGATATATGTACCCGCTGATGCTCGAATCGCCATAACGCCGTTGCCCTGCGAAACCGTGCGTTTTCTTGCCTCATTTGAATTTCGATATCTATACAATATATCATTGTGCGATCAAGCCATCACTTACCTGTTATCTTATTAGAATAATTTCAGATTATTTTTCAAATCGGCCTTGAAAGTTTTTTTTCGCATTAGCTCCTAGAATTTCTTCTTAACTTCGAATTCTTTGATTTGAAGGTTATTATTTCTTGATACCGCCGCGCCTTAATTTTATCTCTTTCATTTTGCAGCTTTGTTTTATATCCGTCCTTCAACACTAAAATATAGTATTTATATTATTGAAATAATAAGGGGGACGGCGCTGTCATATCTTGGCAGATGGCCGAGGGATTGTTGGCTTAGAAACTTAAAACTTGAGTACATGCCTTAAATTTGTTTGGTTTCCAGGTATCTTTTTATTGTTGTAGGTTTTGTCCTTGTGTGTGAATATAAAGATCTGATTATAGAATGCCAAGAGAATGAAGAGAACATTGAATGCGAGGGCATGGCGCCGCAGGTCCAGGTTTAGGTCGGATTTAACGCCACAAAGTCAAGTGATAGCGCGTCGTAAGGGCGTCTTAGCCTGTCCCCGTCGCGTCGCCTAAAATTCACTCCCTAGCGTGCTCAACGTCACTAAAGTCGAGGGGCAAATTACGCTGCATGTATTTGAATTAATTCTCCGTTGCGTCTGCAAGTAACGATCAAAAGACAACGCCGAAAAGCTGTAATAGCCGATCTAGCACATGTGTAGACATCCTTTACTACGAAATGACCATTCTATTACGAGCTCGATCACGATATAACCCGGTTTCGCGACGCCATGGCTCCTAAATCTACCACGCCTCGAAGACAACCAAGGCAGTCAAAACTCAGCTTTCAGCCCACTGCACAGAACGGCACTGGCACAACACCTAACAAAAAGAAGAGCACTGCGAAACCAAATGGAAATATATTGAATTTCTTCAAGAAGGTTGAGGTTGAAGAGCAACTTTTCTTACCCGCGTCATCCACTGCCATTCCGGCCGAGTCCAATTCCCCCACACTTGCCGACAACGAAGACATCTACGGCGTCGAGGACAGCGCTCGGAAGACGCTAAACGACGATCGCCAGCACCCTTCGAAACGACGTAAGTTAAGTAATGATGATAGTGGGACGCCGCGACATGGCACAGAGGCGCGGGGGTGCGAGAAAGGAGAGCAACCGGCAGACTGCACGGAGCCTCCCCAGCCCAGCCCAGCGAAGCCAAGACGAGGGAGGGGTCCCTTTCTAGCCGATTCAGATAGCGAGGATGACGATGCCACTGATCGGGCCTCACTACGGCGTGCGAATGCTGTTGCGACGATACAACACCCACCCCCCGTAGACACGTCGGAGCCCGCCGCACCACCACCGCCACATGTGCCTGTTGACGAAAGTTGCCCTGATCCTCTCGATGACCCGGACATACAGAGAAGAGAAGCCGACGATGACCAATTCCAGCATCTCGAAGATATGGAGGGTCTCTTTAACGGCGATGATCACGACGAGTTCTATGACGAAGGTGAGGAGTTCCGCGAACGACGTTTCATGGAGGAGCAGGCGAGGCTTGAGGCTGAGGAGTCGGGGAATGCAATGGCGCAAGCCTGTCCTATTTGCAACGCTACTCTGGACAGCGCCACACCAGAGGAGGCCACTGTGCATGTCAATGCTTGTCTTGACGGAAACCCCGTACCCGCGCCAACCCCGCCGCCTCTGGCGGCTACGGTGGACGCCCCTGAAATGAGCAAACGATTTTCCAAAGCCGCCGTTCCCCGGCCTGGCCAAGCCAATCCCATAAGCATTGGAGGTGGTACATCGCATTCGACTTCCGCTTTCAGTAAGTTGATGTCCGGCCACGCTGAAGACTCTGCTTGGGCCTCCGCTGCAGCAGCAGAGCATGCCTCCAGGGGTAAGCCCGCATATCAGAGGACATGTCCATTTTACAAGATTATGCCAGGTTTCTTTATCTGTGTTGATGCCTTCCGGTATGGTGCCGTTAAAGGGTGCAACGCCGTAAGTGGCTCTCGGTATCATTTCTTTTTTCATTAGCTACTCTCAAAGCTCGAAAGATGATATCTTAAGAGGTTTCGCTAATTTTCGATCGTCCACATATGACGCGAGATTGGCAGTAACTAACTCTGAATGATGCAGTACTTCCTTAGTCACTTTCATAGTGACCATTATATAGGTCTGACGGCGAATTGGTCTCATGGGCCTATATATTGCAGCAAAGTTACTGGCAGTCTTATCAAGACGCAGTTACGAACAGCTTCGAAGTACATCAAGGAGCTTGAATTCGAGGAGACGGTGGAAGTGCCAGGTACCCAAGGTGTTACTGTCACTATGTTACCGGCAAATCACTGTCCCGGCAGCTCCCTTTTCCTATTTGCGAAAAAGGTTGGAAGGGGGCCAAATCCTAGGACTCAACGAATACTACACTGTGGCGACTTCCGGGCTTGCCCAGCGCAGGTTGCCCACCCTTTGCTAAAGCCAGACCTCGTGGATACAATATCAGGGAAAGTCAAGCAGCAAAAAATTGACGTCTGCTACCTAGACACAACGTATCTTAATCCTCGATACTCTTTCCCTCCCCAAAATGATGTCATCAAAGCTTGTGCGGATTTCTGTAAGTCCTTATCCGGAGATCCAAGCACAGCAGATGAATCATTTGACAGGCTCAAGCGTGAGAAAGGTAGCATAACAGTAAAGTCATTCTTCCCTAAAGGAGATGACGACACACAAGCAGTTAGTATTAAAAATCTAGATTCCGAGACCAACGCAACGAACAATCCAAAGAACAGGCTTCTCGTAATCTGCGGCACATATTCGATAGGCAAGGAGCGGATCTGCAAAGCAATCGCGCAGGCCCTCAACACCAAGATCTTCGCCTCAGCGTCAAAGATCAAGATCTGCTCGCAGCTGGGGGACCCGGAACTGGCGGCGCTCATGACGTCGAACCCGTACGAGGCGCAGGTCCACATGCAGATGCTGATGGAGATCCGCGCCGAGACGCTGCAGGACTACCTAGACTCGTACAAGCCGCACTTCACACGCATCGTCGGGTTCCGGCCGTCGGGGTGGAACTTCCGCTCTCCCGCTACCACCGCCGCCAAGAGCGTCCCCGCCACCGCATCCCCGGGCACCGTCCCCACGACCGCTATCCTGCATAGCGAAGCGTGGAGGACCCGGTTCGGAACTCGCGACTTCGTCGCCCAGCGTGGGAGCACGCGTGAGGCCATGTGCTTTGGCGTGCCTTACTCCGAGCACTCGAGCTTCCGCGAGCTCGCCCTCTTCCTCATGACGCTGCGCATCGAGAAGGTCGTCCCGACTGTCAACGTGGGGAGCGAGGTCGGCCGGAAGCGTATGAAGATATGGACCGATCGCTGGCTGAGCGAGAGGCGGAAGGGCGGGCTTGTGAAGGTACTCGAGGACGCGGAGAATGATGCTGGCGAGAAGACGAAACGAGGTAGGGATCGCGAGGGAATCGGAAATCCTGCGCTCTGGGATGGCAAGGATGGGAAAGGGGGTGGTGTTTACTGGTAGGTTGGTTATCGCTATTGCATGGTAGCATTCTACAGGAACAACCGCCGGGTCTGAGATGGGTTGGATTTGCATTCGCGTAGCTGGCGTTTGATGTCACTTATTGTTGACTAAATCGACGAAGAGGATTCCGGTACATAGGGCAACGCATGATTTAAATCTATATCTACCCTTGGAATAGCTAGTACCCATAGTTAGGTCGCATTAGACCACCGAACGCTGTGGTTTCCAGCGAGTGCATCAAGTATATGTTCAAGTAGTGACATTGCTCGCCTATTGACTTCATCATTCCACCCACAGCCTGCATTCTCACCAAATTTGGCAACAATGGTATCAATACTTTGCTTCTCTCCTAAGTCGGGGCTTCCGGGTCTTGATACGGGTATTGCTTTTGCCTACTAGTTCCTGTATGATTTAGACTACAGCGTCAAACTTCATTTCCCCTTCCCAGCTTGATTCGCAGCTTCTGTGCCGGCGTTAGAAAAGAAAACACGCGGCGGTTATTCGGGAAGGTTACTGACCTCTTCTCGTGGCGTCCTCTAGTAGCGGGACGTCTACGGCAGCAGCTGGCAGGTGCACGTATCGCACAACAGAGCCACGGATGAAGACATTCTTGACGGAACTCTGGGATGGAATTAGTATTCAGCCTGTTTACTATGCTTGCTGAGTATGTCATCATGGAAGAGAGGGCGGGGAAGATCGGTAGAGAAAAGAATGTGTGAAAATTAGATAGGAATGTCGTTTAGTTTTAGAGAAGCAAAAAGGGGGAATATAAATAGAAGACTGGATGGCGGGATTCAAGAACATACTAGATGCGGGTACTTGAGTTCATCGACAACTTGTATGTCGTCGAGTTTAATGTTGAGATATTGATCGACGCTCTTGAGTGTGCCCCGGATCTGGATGTCGTTCTTGAGCTCGACAGTCACCTCGTGGTCAATGAGCGTCTTGAAGAAGCTGCAGTTTTGGTTTGTTCGTTAGCCCTATGCCTGTTCGCCAGCTCTGGGTTATTCAGCACGTGTTGTAGATTATTTGGGGTACAAAGCCATTTGTCCAAGGAGAGGAAGAGCAGAGTTAGGTCCAGGGGCCTCTCAATAATGGCCAACCTGGTACAGAACGCAGGTGCCATAGTTGTAATTTTGGAGCGTGTTGGAAGGCCGTGTCCAAAGAAAGGAGCCGGTCGCCATGTAGAAGCGTCTCCTTCCATCTTCAACCACAAGATAGATGGGCCACGCGACGTTGTACGAGGACACCAAACCCCACTGTGCCTTTCGCACACACGAAGAGAAGATGCCAAATTTAGGGGTTCCAACAACCCTGTCCGGAGAGACTGATCTGCATAGTTGGTTGCCAATCCAATATTTAGACTTCGAGGATAAAAATAACATCGAGGTGGATATTTCCACGCTTAGCTTTGTGTGGCAAAGGCGGCAACGGACACAGTAAACGGACGTCCGATAGAAGAAGGGTTGCAGCACAGCGAGGAAAAGAAAAACCGAGAAGCATTCAGGAAAAGGCTCACCTGAAGAACAGCATCTTGTCATTGATATCGGAATATAACGGGCAAGTTGAGGGGTGTTGGCATCAGAAGCAGGCCTGCACCATATACTTCGAGGTGATCGATCCTTGACATTCAATGGTATTCATAGAGGTCAGGCATTCACAGAGAAGTGGACCCTAGAAGTTGGTTGCAGTCACGTGATGCTGCAGCCTCTAGCCAATACATACTAGAGGTAGTCTACCTTATCTTATCACCCCGCCTAACAGCTCTTTATTATGACTTCATTTAGTGTGTGCTGAGGACCTCACGCAGGGCAAAGCAGTGTCTACCTACCTAGCCTTAGGTATTCTTCCAATTGATCTTGTCTCTACTGCGTGTAGAGCCATTACTTATCCATATAACTCAGAGCTCTCCCCTCATTCTCATTCTTCGCAGGACGTCGGGTATTCTTTCCTGTTACGGTCTACCTCTTAACGCCACATGCACGCATTCAAGTATGACTCGGGCCTGGTTATAGCTAGCCTCGCTCCCCTCCTCATGTCTACTGTATATGTTCGGGCCGTATGCGCCACTTAAAACGGTCACGCACGCTCTTACCCCTTGATATGCCTATTTCTGGGTTTCTGCGTGACTCGACGAATTGTCTCTGGGTGCTTCGGATGATAACTTGAGGATTCTGTGCTTACCTACATACTGTATGTCTAAGGCTAACCTTGCAGATTTCCAGCAGGACGGTTCTTAAAAGCCGCGTCATGCTGTAACAATATTCCTTGTCCGTTCATGCAAGGGTTTAACTTGTAAGAAAAATATGTGAAACACTCATTTATTGATACCCCTTGCTCTCTCCCTAGCTAGTATTGGTACCTGTATCCAAACATGAAATTTAGGTATAGGAGGGGGTAGTTACACTGGACTGGCCAAAGCTTTGAAGGGCACGCCTTACTTATGTTTCTTATTATCTCATGTAAGGGTATTCGCCGCAACAGAGGAAAGCCTTATATTTTATGGTAAGATATTCAGTTAAACAAGTGATGATAATCGAGCATGAAGTCGATACCTAGGTAGGCAGCAGTGCTCAGACTCAAAAGAATGAACGAAACAGTTGATGCATTTAGTCGGTTTCCACGGCATCTAGCGGTCTGGGTCTATGCTAAACCTGAAATAATCCTAGGGGTGTGTGCTACTATTCAGGATCTTATATTGCACCGGAATTTCTTATAATGTTGTGCTTTGCTGTGCCGTGTCTCGATTGACAACGTAGTGATCATCCACTACTCTCGTCTTCGCATCTAGTAGTAAGTCGAGAATCCAAGTCTCGCAAGCACATATTTGAGAATTCAAACTATTAAGGTACCCAGGTAATTTTACTTGATGCAATCTAGGGATAAAACCTTCAAAGAATTATTAATTTGAGACATACTGTCAGGTTCAACATCCCAGCTCGAAGAGTCATCCAGCACCCTAATCTTACTTGGTAAGGGTTGGATTATGGGTAAAAGGTGTTCGTGTATAGTGAGCGTTATCTCGATGGCAATATTTGCTTTACAAAATTGCACGCCCTAAACCCTGTATTGTTGGGCTACAACGATGTTGTGGATGGGTTGGCAAGGTAGGGAGAGAGTTCATGTGCGCCTGTTAAGATCGCGATGGCTGGCGGGGTCCAAGTGTATGACAATTGTGCAGATCACTTGGGAAAAGACCATCGCGACACTAACACGAATATACGTACTGTACGGCTGTGGCTCAAGCTCCTAAACGGTCCAAGCGTACCTAAGTACATAAATACCTATGTATACTGAATGATTATCGTTAGGTTGCAATAATTTACGGACAAACAGATATACTACAGTACGGAGGTATTGAGGCCATTTCTGAGGGTTCCTCGCAGGGAATGCGGTGCTGTGCTACGGTGGCTGACAGGTTTCCCAGCCACCAGAAAACTGGCGGAGAAGCATGTTCCCAGCGCTCCAATTTGCTGACCAACATACGACTAATGAGAGCAGGCATTGACGCCGATATTAGTATACCGTATAAGAGAATAATATACCAAGTCATGCGACGTATTTGTCCTTCCGTCCCAACAACCAAGTAAGATATTCCATAGCCAGGGAGACAAGCAAGCATGCGGCACAGATTACATTAGGATCTGGGGCTACAGTCGTGGGACGGCAGGCATGTCATGGGACGAAGAGAATTGGTGCCCGAAAAGAAGCCGGCTGTGCATCGCTTGAGCATCACCAACATCAATCAGCTCAAGTACGGTGCCAACATCATCAACACGCGGCATACACCCACACATACATACACAAACAAACAAGCTGGCCGGATTGCGAGAGGTACCAATGTGCTGGGCTCGTGGCATAGCATAGCGCATAGCATAGACAGCTAGGCAGACAACATAAAAGAAGTGGGGAGGCCGACTTCAGTAGGCAATGCGGAAGCGCACCGCAATCGCATTGAGACTGACTCTTTTTCGTGCGTTGCAATCGGACAGGCGGTGATGTGACGGGTTCAGAAGTGATGCGTTGGCGGCGCTTGGTGTCGGTGGCCAAAAACCTGGCCCTGGAGACTGCCCTGGACAGAGCGACGTAGGTAAGTACCTAGCAGATTGACGGGTGCATGTGGGTACAGCACTGTACTGGGTTAATGGAGGTAAGGTACCTCGGGTCTCTTGTACTACTAGGTACAGTGGCTCGGGCTGCAAGGATTGATGGGGTAGCTTTTCTATTCACTGTGGCGTGCGATAGTACTCGAGGTACGTACCCGGAGTACATGCTGCAGATCTGTTTGCAAGCCCCACACCGAGGATTTCAGCAGGACAGCTGATTAGTCCAAAAGGCGCCCCCCCATTAAAGCACCAGACCCTCTCATTGCCTTTTCTTTGAAATTTCACTCGCTTCTGCCAAATTTTCACCAATCAATCCGCCCTCACTCGGCTCGGTCCACCACTTGCCAAATTTCATCGAATCAGTTGCGAGTTTCTCTCCTTCACCAACACAAGACGAGCCTCCCACCCCAGCGATTCTTCTATTCGTCTATTCGTCTATTCCTGAAACTTAAACACCCTCGCCTCGCCAAATCAGATCCAGCCATTCACGGTGGCTCGCTCCAATCCGTCAATTGGACTGCGTCTTTCGGTCGGACCTCATCGAGCCCAGCACAACGTCAGTGCTTCTGCTATGTATGTATGCTGCTAAGCTGTTACCACATTGTTATACCTCAGCACGGATACCGTCGCAGCTTGTGGGCACGCGCCATTACGCCAATCGCTGCCTCGACGTTGCACACGCGGTATCGAATGCATATCGTATCGGTCTATCTAATCTGATCCGATAGAAGCAGACAACCAGCTCGCTGTAGTTCAGAACAGAGTCTCTCTTTCCAGAGTCTACCTACTATAGCGAAGTCAAACTGTAACGCAGAGGCTGCACTGGGGTTTCTGCCTACATAAGCACCACGCGTGAACTAGGTCGAAACAGGGACCACAGCCATACTGCGACGCGAGCCTGCGACATTTCGCAGCCCTATAGCCCAAGCCCTTTTGTCGCGCATACAACTCCCTAGGTATCTGTCTACCTCTACGTATCTATACCTGTACCTATATCTATAGGAATCACACTCCCCCAACTAAGTAGGTAAGCTACCAATACTTCATTGTTGTATTCCACACTCGTCTACGGATTCCTTCTCTTTATCACGTACCCGTACCCAATAAAGTGCCAGAAGCAGAGGGCTCCCGCTTTCTGTATTAGTCTTTTTTTATCATTACCACATACGTTAGTCTACCCCATACCCTCTTTCATCATATGCGATACCCGACGACCCAGGGTTGCTCTTGATCAGCTCCAGCCAGTCAGCGGTCCAGCGCAAACACAAAACGGCAGGGTCCTGGCAGAGACCCGGCACCACCCCTTCCTCCCCGACAAATCAACAAGCTCTTCCACACTTGTCAGTTATTATTGACCCTCTTTGCGACGACCTCTGAGAGGCCTATCACTACCAGCAGAGCTCTGCTTATAATCGCTATTGGTCATTGCCCATCAGGTGATTGAGAGTATCTGCGGATTGCATTGCGTTTCAAGTTTGCCAGTGCTCGATCAGTCAAGACCTCATTGCCTTTATATTCGTCAGTGATCGTCTCTCGTTTTGGACCCCTCAAACCTGCGACCAGCACTCCAGTGAGTGGGTGAGCGCATTCCGCCCGCCCTACGCAGTCCACCCCCCTCCCCTTCCGAGCCACCACACCCCGGCTGGTTGGTACCGACTGCTCTCTCATCTATCTACCTTGGTACATCCATATGTATTCATATCATTGTCTCTCTGTCTTACATGTGTAGTCACGGCCTGCCCGCAAGTGCTGTGTTGCCCGTACGTGCTCAAGTGCGTACTGCTGCTATACTACCTAGTATACTAGATATACAACTGCGAACTTGTACCTAATGCTGTTGGCTAGGTATGTCAAGTTAAACGAGTCCAGGTACCGTCCCATGGATCTGACTTCTTCCCTGTCATCCTGCCTGCCACTGTCCTAACTATACTTGCTTATGCCCTCCTTCTCTGTGTCCCAGCTAATGCCGTTATCTTAGGACGGGCTAGACATCCACCAGTTTGGCAACCCACAGGGCGAATCCAAGCACTCGGGAACTTGTTTGAAAAAGGTATGCACTTTTCCCTACTTTCTTGCACACCAAGTCGATCTACCACCACTGCGTTTCCCCATCTGCTCGCCTGCAACGATACATTCACACACCATCAAGAGCTATGCCAACTCGTTCTCTCGCCCACTAAGGCACTGTGACGATTGGACATACCCTCTTTCAAGTCGCAAACTCCTCCACCTAGGACGCCATCCACCCGTTCTTTGCGTAACTCGCATCGGGCCTTTCCCTTTTCTTTCCTTGTCCCTTTTTCTCATCCACACCCTCATGATTCTTGGTGTGGCCAAGTGCTCCATTATCTCTCCCAAATGAGCCCATCCATGTGTTGTTCACCCTGTGGGAGAAACGTACGCCATTCATTCCCTAGCCAATCACCCACGTCGAAGCCTTGAAATGTCCCAAAGCATACATCTTCTCCAGTTCTTCTTTGCAGCCCGACTCTTGCCCTAGCCGTCAGGCCCCATTTGTCGGGCAGGGTCTGCTTCGCCTTGCGCGACGGCCGGTCCAGATGTTGGACCTTCACTCGCGCTGAGCTGGTCGACAGGGTGGGCCTGGCTCGTGCATATTCCGTCATGCATGCCAGCGCATCAAGTAGTGGTCCAGCACGAAAGAACCAGCACTGTTGCTCACCCCCCCCCGCCCCCCTCGCATTACCCGAACTTCCCTCATATACTTAACGCAGCATGTCTAATGCCTCTGGTTGGACAGATCCCCACAATCAAATAGCCGTTGAGAGACGCCCTAAGAATCAGGATCTCGAGAGCTGTTTCGTCAGACCTATTCGCCATTGGGACTGAATTGTTCGAGTAGCCTTGCACATCGCCGAACACTCACGTGGTCGTCGTGGTTCTTTTAAGCCTGAGGACCTGAGGCGCGAGGAGGCCCGCCCCGCAAAGCCATTCAACTTGCATATGCCGTAAAGGCCGGCCACCTGCGTGCACCTACCACATCACCCATTGCCAGCGCATCCGCGCATATCCAATAGATTGGGTCACATCCAAGCCTACCTCGTCGCGGCTACCCAAGTGACGAAAGACCCTCCAACGCGTGTGCCCTACACCAGGCAACTATCCCACCTTTTATCTCCAGGCGCAGAACGACCTGACGACATCCGCTGCGAGGCCTGAGTTATACACAGAATCCACAGGCCATAAACACGGCGACAACCGAATTGGAAGCTTAGACTCAGAGAGCTATCACAAGCTCGAAAGAAGCAGGGATATCGCAAGAAACTTGCCGTCGGTTCGCATTATCTATCGCCAATAATGATGGACTACGCGCAATACCAGCAACCACCACAGACGGCGCATTCTGGTTACACGAGCTCAGGTGCTGGGAACAACATCACATCACCCACGAGCCACAGCATACACCAGCACGGTGTTCAGACTTCGCCTATTTTACCTTCACAACATCAGACCTCGGCAGCTGGACCAGGCCACAATATGTATCAAACACAGTACGGTGTGCCTCAACAGAGCATGCATTATGGCATTCAGGCCGCGGCAATGGCCGCGACCGCTGCTGCAGCCGGTGGAACGGGATATTCAAGCTACATGACGTCCGACCCCAGCCTCACGCAAAGCTCACCGAGGATGACCTCGGGCACGAAGAAAGAGGCTCGGGACCCCCGTTCGCCACAACAAATGAATAGCGTCAACCCACTTTCTGGACGGCGTATGAGCCAAGTCCCAAGCCCGGGTGTTCCTAATGCGCCGATGATGAATCACACGGGTCCTCGCGCAACTGTTGCGCCTCCCATGCCTCCAGGCCAGACAATGCAACAACCACAATCCCCAGAAATGGCGGCCGGTGTTGAAGAGTCTCCACTCTACGTCAACGCGAAACAATTCCACCGAATTTTAAAGAGGCGAGTCGCACGCCAGCGCTTAGAAGAGGCCCTGCGTTTAACAAGCAAAGGTCGCAAACCTTACTTGCACGAGTCCCGGCATAATCATGCTATGCGACGACCTAGGGGTCCTGGTGGTCGTTTCCTTACCGCGGAAGAAGTAGCCGAGATCGAGCGCAATAAGGCCACAAGCGAGGACAAAGACAGTGCCGTCGGAGAATCTACTGGGGCCAAAACTGGCTCTAAGAGGAAGTCGGAGGCGAATTCAACAACGCCTAACAAGAAGGCTAAGACTACCACAGAAAGCCCCGAGGACGACGATGACGACGATGCCGAGGATGACAGCTAATGCAACTGGCCTCGCGCCACACCAACATTTACTTTGTCAGCTATCACGACGTTACGACATGTTTGATTCTTACTGCCTATACCATCTCGTATCTGGCTCTTCTCGGGGCGATGGGAATCATGGGAGGGTGTCACGCGAAGACTATGGAGCGTTGTTTTTATACTGCTTTTGAAAGGAACTAGCCGACGCGAGTCGGCCTTTTCTCTCGTATAGGGGTCCAGGTGTTTCCTGTGGGGTTTCAACGGCATGTCGGCAGGCGCCGGGACATTCGCTCTCGATCTTTCCTAAACGTTTTCCCCATCGCCCACGCGATATGGTTCGCCTCTCCACATACTCTTTAATCTCGGTTGCATAGTGTGGAAGCTGTATGGGTGGGTTGGTAAGGAGCAAGATTGCATGGATGAAACGCGATGATGGAAGGATACCCCAACTACACTTGCCAGTGTTGAAGTACTTTACTCTTAAAATTTGTTCGATTCATGTCTACTATGTTGAGATGGATGGGGAGTATGTTTTTCCTTTACGGATGTCCACACAGAGAGGGCCGGCTACCAATGTCTGGTTTACCATGTGTCCGGGCGGGCGAGAGGGCGTTGAGCTGCAAAATTGGCCGGGTCAAGAAACATATCTCGAATCAAGCAATAACAACAGACCTGTTCGAATTGGAAAAAGGGACGGCACAACATTCCGTTAATGTGCCAATGTCAGGATGGAAATAGACACTTCACTAGCAATCCGTCACCGGATGAGGGAACAAACATATGACACACGAAATAGCACACGCTACAGTATTACAGTACTTGGACACAGAATGATCCCTGTAACTGCGCTGGCCTCTGAGCTGCGCGGGTTTGACTGCCGTCATGGTGTATCTATTGCCTTACAAGTCAATCAATTAAATGACGTAAAAGATGAACAGGTCAACCTGACCAACTCCAGGCAAAGATGCACCCTTCACTCTACAGTACTTACGATAGGTACCCACCTAGACTGTATTGCAATTCACGGCACTGGTGTAGCCCATGACAGGTATACAGTCCAGTAGGTAATCAATTAATGCCGTGTACTGGCCACCCACCATGTATTCTCATAGCATACTCTCATGCCTTATCGCCCGACTCTCTCGTGCGAGTGCCGATTTCATATAGATCGGGCCTAAAATTAGGCCATTTCGCTTCCAGGGTAGCACCGACTTATTCGTCTACAAAACAATGCTACGGTGCAGTAAAAGTCGCAACATGCTGTGCCTCACATTCATTCATATACTCGGTATCACGGTCGCATCTGGTCATTGTTCGGGACAGTACGTGGTATACTAAACTACATGGAGATAGCCAGTACCGGGATTGGTGAGGGAAATAGAAGAGGCTGGGGTCTGGCTGCCAAGAGGCAGTGTACCTATGTACTACCTTACATGTAGGTAGGTATGTACTGTACTGTACTGCTGTATGTACGTACAGGCAGGCAGCTTTCGAGGTTCGGCGAACACGCCACGGGGGCGCATCCAACAAGCAGTAGCTCTGGGTTCTGGGGTGCTGGTGTTGCATATGTATTGCATAGCATGTCAGCCCAAGGGCAGTCGGCTTATCACTATATGTGCCTACGGTACTTAAGCTAGAATTTTGCATATTACCGTTACAGAAGGCAGGGAACGAGCGATCCCTTCGCATGGGCAGGGGAGGGGTGTGGAGCGGAAGTATGCTACTGTAGATTCTAACTGCGACATGATGAAATAGGGACTTGGTCCGAGACAGGTTCTGTCGCCCATTGTCCATGTCAGATGTCAGCAGCGATATACTACCTAGGTACAGTACTGTAGGTATGTAGTATAGTATACCTAACTTATTTATGTATGTATTTACTATAGGTAGTATAGCTACCTATGTAGGTAGTGGGTATGTACGCACTGTACACACTGTACTTATGTATGGTCAATACGGCTGTATTAGCCGTTGCGGTATAAGTAAAGTAAATACCTAAGTTAGTATATGTAGGCACAGCACAGCTATACTATACTAGTATAGGTACAGCATAGAGGATGGGGCATCATCATCATCCCCATCCCCATCCCCATCCCCATTCCCCATCTCTCATAACGGCGGTGAGCCAATTTTCTCATCCAGGGCCAAGGACAAAGGACCTCCGCGCTCCAAAACTACCTAGACTCCAGGCATCTCATCAGCTCTGTCAGATCCTAGTACAGTATAATACCCAAGGAGGGCTAAGGTGGTAACGGGCGACGAGAAAGTCGGTGTAACCACATCTTGCAGCCGACGGACGCCTAACACGGCCATCATGTAAGGCCGGCAGAAGTCTCGGTGACGTCTCCATTCTTCCCTTTCCTCTCTGGCTCTCTCTCGACTTCCCCATTACACATTACAGAGTGGCGAAGGGCGAGCAAAGGGCGAAGGGTCAAGGGCGGAAGTGGTGAAGGGCAGACTGCATCCGCCCGCTTGGCTGTGCTCCCCCATCGAGCAAGGTCGAGCAGGGTGGCGTTCTTGCGTCGTTTTCGGCGCAGCACCTGAGTGTGTATGTAGAAGCAAGCAAGCAAGCAAGCATAAGGCGACTGACTGAATGACTGACTAACTAACTGACTAACTTAACTACAGTACTGTAACTAACTGACTGACTGACCCAGCAGATACAACGGTAGCGTATGCTGTAGGTAGCTTAACTGCCAGTGCTACGTACCCATCGCTCTGCCTCGGCTCGCTGCATCCAAGATGGGATGACATGAGCCTCAATGATGAGAATCAATGCTGTTCCAGTCCTGGGACGTCGTCTGAATGGCCCCGGCATTCCCCCTTCAACGCCGCCGCATTCTGCGAGTGGTCCAGGACCATCCCGCCCTTCACTAATTATTCCACTTCGAGAATCGCCGTGGTCCTATTATGGACGTCACGGTGGTGGAGGGTGCGTGGGTGAGCTTGACATTGCATGAGAATGGTGGAGAGACCCGGCATGGGGAGGGGGGTGCTTCTCGTCTCAGCCATGGTAGCCGTGGTAGTAGCCATGGTCCATCGATGCCCAGACGACCAGACGACCAGCCATGTACCGATGCACCAACGCACCACTCTTGTCATCAATCCGGGCACGAATCAGCGTCCAGACAGCCGCAGCAACGCCTGAAATGAAGCCCGATGACCACCAAGTAAAGGCCGTCGAGCAACACCTGCGTCTGGTATACTGATCACCGTTGATTGAAATGTAGTGCGCTCCAATTTGTCAGAGACTCGACGAAACGCGTTAGGTTTGACGACTGATCCAGGAGAACAATATCAGTAGTGTAGTAGTATCTGCTGAGCTTCGCTTCGATGGTGAGTGCCAATTTCCACAGTATTACGCTTTCTACCGTGCCCAGCAGCCATGATCAGCAAGAGGGATGTCTTCATTATCGTAATATTGAATGATTTGCCCGCCAAATTGAACGCCTATCGAGGAACGAAGCTCAGCTTATGCCATCAGAAGCCGGGGGGGGTGTCTTCGATGCAGCCAAACGTCCGAGCGGAAGTCGGCGCAAACCACCCTACAGCAGTACCAAGCATATCTAAAGTTAGATAGTGTTCAGCCTCAATAGATCTATCTTTCTCTTGGCCTGATCTCATCGTCGACGTCCTGCTACCTTTGAAGGACCGAGGATGCCCTCCATCAGCTGCTGCTTTGCTCCCATACCGACCCGAGAGTCCCACCACTTTCCTAAAACCGCAACTAGCTCATCCCAGCAGGCCACGAGAGCTCCCCGGCGAATGGGAACGTGAAGATGCGTCGCTGTCATCTGATTCGATCTCGCGCTCTGGATCTCATTAACGGGATGCCCACCCCCCATCGCGCTTAATACCACGCTTGTCTCTCGTTCCTGGCCTTTCCCGTCCTCTCCCCTTCCCCAGAGAGTTAGTTAGTCGACTTCCAACGGTCCAATACTTGGAAAGTAAATAGACGAGCAGCTCCCACCGTGGGGCATGTTAACATCCCCGCCGTGCCAATCAGATGTTACGTAGCACCACTCACTCAGTGAAGTAAGAATCGCGTATACAATAACCTCGGGTTGGTCTTAATAACGCGACATTCGAGGCCGAATTATCGTATCGCGCGCTGAACAACGCATTCATTCTCTTGCTACTGTGATGATCGTTATCATCTCGCCGAAACGCTTGGCCTATTTCACATGGTCATTTTACCAAACTGTGACTTTCTCTATCGAGACGATCACGGGCGTTCAGCTGATACATAACATCCTAGGCGCGCTGTTCCGATTGGGGATAAACCTCCTATCTAATGTATATACTATTAGTCTTTTTATTACTTATTCCTCTCTCATCATCATAACGTTCGCCCTGTTCTCTCCTCTCAGTGCGACGTGCCACTGCCGACTATATGTATACTAGGCTACTGTAGGTATGTTGCCCAGGTCAAACCTGGTAAGGCCGAAATGGCCCCATCGCGCCGAGATGACGAGCTCTGGCTGGCTTGCTTGCTTGCTTGCTTGCTCGCTCGATGTCCACCCCCGTTGCTACTGCGAGGCAAATAGGCTCTGCTCGTATACTGTAGAACCCCTCATGACGTTAGTTCTTACCCCGGATACTAGTCTTCCCGAAGACATTGGTGCTTATTACCCCCCACCGCCATCACCACCATCTTCGAAAATGCGCTCCTTGGTTTTTGTCAAGTGTGACATCGTGTAGTTTACAGTAGGTAATTTTTATCGTGGAGGCTGACGGGATCGCCGCCTCTTAATCTCGCTACTTTCCCCCTCGGTTTGTGACGGCTCCGGCCCCCGATGTTCTCCAAGGTTCAGGTAGCATAGTAGTAGCATCTTGTTGATGAGTTAAAGTGCGGAATGAAATTACGAGATGGCTTAGCGTCTCGTGAGGCTCTTTGGTGTTAGCTAGATGAACGGTTTTGCGTGTGGCATACGTATGCTCGCATTATTACGGAGTTTACGCATTGTTGAGCGAGGCAGCGTTTGTGGCGGGGTTTCATGGTAAGTAGGGAGTAAACGAGGTAGTAACGAGGCGCTCAAAGATGAATGCCTGGAGTGGGTATTTGGCAAGTAGTATTTGGTTCTCTTGGCCATACGACTTTTGAATTGTGGAAATGGTGTGGACTTAAGGACTGATACACGAAGGTAGAGTTTTTTCTATTATGAATATATTGTATATAGTTTACTATTGTTAAACTATCCAACTAACCTTCAGATCTTGCCTTAGGCTCGGTCTTGTGCAGTGACAAGTAGGCCGTAATAGTGATGCCCACTCCTCGTAATATGCCCATCCTAGCATACGTGTACCTGTTATCTGTAATATCAAAGATGTTACAGAGAAAGTCACCAAACGTAATATACACATACATATTTCAGTTCTAAATAGAAGTCTCATTGTGACAAGAAAACTAATTAATATTCTAGGCCTAACGGAATATTGAGCTATTGCCTTAGCATTTCTATTTAACAAATGCTACCTTTTTAGTGGCCGACACCATCTTATATGCAATCAATAGCCTGGTAAGTGAGACATCTACAAAATTTCGCCACTTGTTTAATTCCCCATGTTGCTAAACAAAATGTCCGACGATAGAGTGTCTTCAGCCAGATCTTAGCTGCTATTGGTTGAAAGCCCGTTAAGGGTAGCACAAGAACAAAACCACTAATTACTTATGTTATACTATTTACCTAACCACTATATCTAGTCTATAGGTTTCCTTATGTGGCATAGACGCGGGGATTGCACGTTCATGTTTGCTCTGAGTGGTCTATAAACTACCCCAATGAAACCCTAGTGTATCGATGCTGTACACATATATAGCAAGCACAGCTTAATTTTACCGGAACTATGAGAATGGCGAAATGTTCGTGCATCTCATTATTATTATTATAACTAGTTTTAATACGGTATATACGTAAGGTCCATTTAATTAGCCTTCTTTTTAAGAGGCTCATCTTATTCCAGATTCATTCGAGGAATTTCTAAGGTTACACGATGAGGGAAATTTAGACAGAAGACCAAGAGGGAGAAAGGTCAGTCGTGAATATGAAGACAAATGGCTCTAAATAATTAAGAAAAGAGTAAAGCTATTAATGCAAGAACACATAGGGTATACTTATATCTGGATATGAAGCATTAATTTGAGGCCCTGGATTTCCTTTGTTTTCTGAAACCCTAAGCGTTCCTAAGCTGCTGCTGTCAACTGAGGTTCTGCAGCGATTCGTAGAGGCAAGGCATTTCGAGACCATTTTTATCCGACTTATTTTAGGCCTAAAGATCTACTCAAATTAGTTGTTGAGAACACGCGACACGACATACAACTAGCTATCATATTCTGCAAGGTGTCTTATTACGTCGTGTCTAACTGACTGATGCATGCTATATCATACAGATACCCAACACATAACTGTAATTAAAACAAGCGTATCAGCCTGCCCAACACGTTTTTGATGCCAGTAGGAGTAGTGTATTAACTATTATTTAATTATTTTAAACCTAATATACAATATATCTCTGACGCTCACTTCTCATGATCCCCAAAGTTCCCAAAACCACGTTGAAACGGTAATTACCGACTTACAATGTCTACATCATAGTGGCTACAAGTCAATGATGATTATGAACTTACTGCTAGAGACCGCGTTGACGTTTCTGCCCCCTACAAAATCTTGGTGCATCGATTGCCTGCCCAGGCCCTATCCCGGAGGTAAGAAACACCACACGTGATTTTCTTATACACGAAGAAATCTCATGTTATGATTACTAATGAAAGTTTGTTGGGATAATTGGCTTTTTCACTTTCCCTCATTGGATCAGTCACGAAACTTTTTAGTAATTGACCAGTCTCTCCAAAAGCGGAGCGTACGCACGAATCGTTCTGCTGAAGAAGATGTTCTTCCGTTGCCGCCGAGCGGATCAGTCTTGCATGGTGTGGGTATGGGAGTATCATGTTTCAACATCTATGGATTGAGGGAGCAAATTTGTTGAAGCACCGAGGTTGCGAGGCACTTTAGCAAATATCAGAAGCTATATGCTCTTTGTTACCCCTGACCCGACCACCCGCTACGAGATTATAAGCTAGTCTTTACTTCAGTACAATTTAGTCTATAGAGATCTCTTCGATTACCTAAAAAAAAAAAGGTTACAAAAACGATCTCTTACGTTTTTTATTGACCCTTTTGAGGCATGGGACTACTGCACTTAGATACGCGAGAATAAAAAGCCATCCTTTGTCACAGCTTCGTCGTCGTCGTAGTAGTGTGTGCTTGTGAATGCAGTTTTAATTTTGAGTGCCAAGTACAAAGACTCATGCTCATCTTATCGTAGCGATGCCGAGGTCCCACAAGGCCTACGCCTTATTCTCGATGGGACTTTGCCACCTGGATGTGATATGCCGCCCCCAAAGCCACTGAGCGAGAAGTCTTCCTTGATATCCAATCCCTCTTCCAGGATCTCACAGTCAAAAAGGCTAACCATCAGAGCAGTTGTCAATAATATCTGGCGTTTCGCAAAGTGTCGACCGGGACATTGCCGTGGTCCGCCACCGTACGGAATCCACGACCCTTCGACTTCTTTCGTTGAAAACATCACAGGAGCGTCATGCGATTTTGAAGCCTCATGGGTGTTTCCCGTAGGGTGCTTAAGGAATCTCCCAACCCAGAACTGGTCAGCGGGATGCTCATTGTTCAGCCCGGTGCTCCAGACCTCAGAATCCATGTGTGCAACCGTCGTCGGTGTCACGATAACTTTCCTCCGTGGTATAACCCAATCTTGGATCTTCAAGTCGACTCTGTCTGGCATTCTAATGATATAGAAATGCATTCTGAGCCGTAGAGTCTCAGCATACACGGCTTGAAGAACGGGTAAGCGAAGCAATCTGTCGATATCGAACCTAATGCGACCATCTGCATTATCACTTTCGAGTCTACAGGTGTCGATCTCTGTCCTAACACTCGCAAGGAGTTCAGGGTCTCGATATATGTCAAAAATCGCCCAAGACGTGGCGGTGACAGCATTCCGTGCTCTATAAGACCTCTTAGTCGGAAGCATCTCAAGTCATAAATTAGAGATGCTATAGCTTACGCCCATATTGCACCGAAGTCTTGGGATGCAATTGCCGCACAATCGAAGCCGTCCATGTCAAGAAACATCTTATGCCTCTCTCTAAAGAAGCTGCAACCCCAGAACGGGTCGTCACCATCAGCCCCGATAGCCGACTCAACGAAGTGAGCTCTAGCATGCTGCTGCCAAGTTTTCACGGCGTCTAATACCTTCTTCCGATCTGCATATGCCTTTGGAGTGAGGAACCATGGAATGCCTGTCGATCAGATCAGTGAGCTCCGAAGTAAGGCACTGCGATAATTCATTACAACGCCGTACCTCGAAGGTATGTCTGTAAGTTGCGGTCGAAATTCCAAAAGCTTTTCAGGAAGTCCGGAGATAAGGCTAAAAGGTATGGGCCACAAAGGGCATTGATGATTGAAGTGGTAGCCTCGTCGCCGACAAGCGGCATTAAGTCGGTATGATAGTCCCAGTCGGATCCAGCACGATCGTACATGGCGTATAATCGTTGCGTGATGTTGTCTCTAAACCTGTTCCAGAAAGGCCGAAGCCCTTTTCCTTCTAGGAATCGGACTAGAGACTCATGAACGCGATAGTCAATTCGATTGCGGTCCTCAACTGTACTGTCAGGATGAGCCACATGGCTGCCACCAGAATCATCATTGTCAAATAAACCCAATGCTTTGGAGGGTAAGCCAAAGGCATGCCCAAGAGCGAATTTCACAAAGGGAATTGATGTGCACGCCCAAGAACCCTTGAAGAGCGCCTTCACATTGTCTGGCCCGCCAACAACATAGAACTCTTGGTTAAGTATCTTAACACGCATAGGTTGTTTGCTCTGGAAGAAATTACTACTGCAAGTCAATGAAGGTCAGGAACAGGGCCACTTGACTTGTAGTGAGCGTACTTCCGATCCAAGACGAACGCCCTCGGGTTGAACAGATATGCGATTGGCAGACTTCCCAAGAAGGGGAAGACATAAGGGAACGTAGGCGGCGCACCTTTTGCATTGGTGAGCTTGTCGTTCGCTACGGGACCGTGATGCTTTGCCGCATGCTACAACTAGAGCGCACTGAACAGGAGCAGCACTAGTGCTCCTAAACTGACTTCAGCGCGCTGCGAAAGGAGATACGAAAACATTTTTCGAAACAAATTAAATTATTTCATAGCACTCGGGTCTCCTGAAAATGCAGCGTTTGCTTCTGGCGAAGAATGGCAATCGGAAGTTGAAGGTCGAACGACGATCTACTCCTGCTGCTATTATTAGCCCCTTAAATATGATAGCGGCAGATTGTTCTAACCTTAGTAAGATAGTCACTTGGGCATTTGTAGTTGCGGAGCTATTTATTATCTACCCGTGTTTTGGGGTAGACGCAAGTGAGTGCCGTCGTTCCTCTCGAATTCATATCGAAGCTAACATGGCGGCGTTAGTCTAGTGCTTTAATTCTACTGTAAATGAGGAGAAAAAACGGTCGCACTTACGGCACTTGTCATTATTCTAGACATATTTCCCGATATCATGGGTAGGTTCCATATCTTTCTGCGTGCTCCCATTTGCTTATGTTGCATGAGTTGTTAGCCTTCCTATCATTGTCCTCGGGAACTCACTCCTCAACTGATCCACCAAGTTTGGGCTGGCGATATTCGTCTGTCTCTCTATCTTCATGGTGATCCTTGCCATTGTCGGAATATCGAGATTCTATTACAAGGGCCTCGGGGATGACATTTGGGAGTTCGAACTGAAGATGCTGTGGCAGTCATGATGGCGTCAATCAATGCGTTCCGCATGCTATTCGTCAAACGAAAAGGCGACGACAGGGCCGAAGCACCCGAGGAAGTTCCACATTTGAACCAATTCCGCAGGTTTCTCGCGCACTTCAAGGCGCTAGCTCGAGAACAACCTGAGGAGAAACCTACATCGACAAGTTCAGCTCTAAAACTCCCCAAGGTACCATCTCCTATCTTGACTGCCCAACGAACTTTCATTCGCAAGGACAGTCGAAACGGTGCAAGCTTACCCACGTTTGCTACACTTGATTCGGCATGCGATGATCCTAGTGAAGACTATCATGTCGGTATCAGAGTGCAGACATCGTCCGCCAACAGCCACACTCGTTTAAATAACTCAATTGGATGAGTTGAGGCAATTTGCGCTGGATGTGTTCTAGTTCAAGGGAAATTGGGCACGACGAAGGAAAGCGCTGGCTCTGAGCATGGACATCGTTACATACATAATATGACGAATGTTTCCCGTCGCGGCTCTAAAGGCATGTTAGACCTAGTTGAACACAGCAACGCCTAAAAACTATCAACTCGCGCTTTATCCCACAATATATGCCAACGTAGACGTGCGATACTGCATTTTGTTTTTCTTTTCTTTAAAAGGCACACAACAGATTAGCAACATAAACGGGCCAGGACTCATGGGTGTGAGCTGACTAGTTGCATAAATATCGTAAAAAACGTTTCTCATGAGGTTTAATTGCATATAAATTAGAGACTTAACTACCTACATATGTACCTAAGGAGGTACATAAACACCTCCCTGAATATGTATGGTGTAGGCCTATATTAGGTACCGTACGTATCCCCCTGAGCCCTACCTACTGTAAGAACACTACACTACCTACCTACCTGCTGTATAGTATATCACTTCTACAACATGAGAACACGAATAACAGCATCCGTCATCTCGCGTAAAAGGAGGCGTGCCAGCGACTAAGTCAACAGCCCATATCTCGCCCGTTCTACCTGCCGCCACATCGCTCATGTCCGGGGCTCGTTTGACAGAAATGCATATCTCGAACAAAGGGGATTTAAACGTGAAATCGAAGCCGTGTCCGGGATTGCCTATTTGTTGACGAGAATCCCACGAGTTGGGTGGAAATGTAGACAGTGCCTGAGGCGTGATGTGCGTCCACTCGTTGTTGAAAATGGGATGCCTTGACCTTTGATTCTGTGAGCCACGAAGAATAGCCATCATCTCTATGACCTGGTCTAAGATTTCCCTAGCAGCGGAATCATCACCACCATCTAGTCTAGGAAAAGTCATGAAGCAAATTGGTCAACTTTCTACGTTGAAGCCCAATTTAATCCATCCAAAGCCAGCTGGTTGTACCCTATTGCTGAGGGTTAGCCGAAGGATGCCCGCAGTACCAAACTCCTGGTCTGGTAACCTAATGCGGTCGGCGACCTCCGGCGAGATTCGTCCTAATATCTCGTAGGAACTAATGCTGGTGTAGTGGAAAGCAATCTTGCGTAACCAAAAACCCGGATATAGGTTTGGCGGCGACGTCTTTAATTTGAGCGGATGGTGAAATCTATACGGAACAATACGACTGTCGTTGTAGTGAATGTGCTCTCACCTGAAGAAGTGCTCCTTCGCGCATAAAGATCGCCTTCAGGGAGTTCGACGAGGAAGATAGCGTATTGTCCAGGGCTTCCAGCTCTACCTGCATTTAAAGCGACCTAGAATGTCCCTAGACCACGCTGTATCGCAGGGAGAGAGATGAAGAGGCCAAATTGGTTAATACGGAAACCCTTAGAACAGCCGAGAATAGGGTTGGACTATGGGTACCCATGGGCTCTATGGGCTCTATGGGTTTTGGGTTTTGGGTCGAACCATCCAACCCTAGCCGAGAATTACAACGTCGCTAGACCGTGCAAAGCATGCTGGTGAGGGGGCAAGGAGACCACAATAGACTTGTTTCTCATCTCTTGTCGAGCCGTCAAGAAGATTTAAGTCCTAGATAAAGATTGATTCGTCTGACAATTTTGACATGATATGCTCTTGCAAACGGAGAAAGGCTCGATCTCGCTCTCCGTAGATCATGGGCATGTTCACGTCAAAAAGACCCATTAGGCTATATGCTCTGTCCTCAAGCCGCCCTGTCGTTCGCTTGGCCGCCCATGACATTCGCTGAGCGACTGAACAAGAGTACGGATGTTTTCTCTTCCCCAACACATCTGCTGGAACCCCAGTCTTGGAAATAATTTCGCACGAGAGCCCATCTTTGTCTCCCAAAAAGTTCCAGTCTCGGCCGTAAAACTTTACAACCTTTGGGGCAATCAGCTCCTGCAACGTCCAACCCCTTTTAAACCACTCGCTCTCCTTGAAACTGGGCATCGAAGTAACGTCTTGCAGATAGGCGATGCAGACGATTGATATCTCGTACCATCTATACATCAAGTTGATAGCCTCACCCAGCTCCGCGGCAGCCGACTTATTGATACAACACGTGTCTATCCAAATCAATTCGTATCCAAGCCGCTTAGCCAGCGCACATGCGCCAGCGAATTTTCCAAAGCCCTTCTTGGCTTTGACGTTGGAGTTCATGGAGATGACATCAACATATTTAATCTCGTCTTCGCCTCATGTCCATCTATGTGATAAAATACAATATCCACCCTGGAGCTTGTGAATTTCCAAGTCGGAGACTTCATTGAACTTTAAAGTTGTAGTTTTGACGAACCGCATCTCGAACAGAGTTGAGCGCGGCTTGTAAATGCTTGATTAACTGGCTCGGGCTTAGAGATGTCATCTCGTGGAAACGGCCGGATACATTCTGTTGGTCCAAGCACACATCCATAAATACTCACGCAGGGCACAAAATATTGCCTATTGCCTATCCAGATCTCTAGAGCCTTGCCATAATTAGGTGACGCGTACATAGCTGCATGGCAATGCGATGTAACCCATACCACATTCTAACAGGGCGCTCTCACGCATATGTAATAAGCAAATCGTCAAGCCTTCGCTGTATATTGCTTTCTCCTCGATTTGTGCACGTTCTGAGCGCAGCTTGACTTCCCGGAACCACGGAAAGATAGCCTTACCCTTGTTCTGTCTTGGGGCATGCACATACCTGCAATGGCGTTTTTAATTGCCGACTAGAATGCTAAACTGGCCAGACCGGTCGGTTCATGTATGTCCTATGAAAAGTTAGGAAGAATGCTTTTTTCTTCTGGCATCCTAGGCTTTGTAGGTTGATAATGGCTACACCACTGAGCACTCACGGGTTAGCATGTAGCCGAGAGCTTTACTTTTCGATTTAACGATCACCTAGAGACGGATGTCGATTAAGATGGAACGCAGATGCAAGGTGCCTTCATTCTCCCTATTGTCCCGGTATCTAAGCTTGTTGTCTATGCCAACCCCTTCCTTTCTCTCGCTAATTTGTTAGATTGCAACGAGCCATGATGCTATTTCTTTCGTATTCGAGAGTGTCTCAAACCCTCTTCATATTCACTGCTTTCCAAATTACTATATTTGTTAGCGCAATGCCGAACAACCCTATTACGCATCCAGTAAACGGTTCCGTCATCCTTATAGGGCAGCTTTGTGCTGTGGAATGGAACCCTATCACAGCAGGCCCTGTTTCAACCATGCTATATACTGACAGGAGGCCAGTCACTATTGCGTGTATGTTATGAATTCAAACTCTAGAGTCATGGCAACTGGGTTCTTTTGGTTGGTGTTGTTAATCGCTCTATCGTGTCAAATATTAGCATCAACATCTAACGACGGATGGTACTCCTGGACTCCTGCGCGCGGGCTAGCCGGATATAACTACTCCTTCCAAACCTGCGATCTTAATCTTGGCTCAGATGAGTGTAGCTACATATCTAGCGGGCGGTTCCAGGTATTCGACACGTCCGAAGGCCCATGGTCTTCGTCATCGTGCACCTCTGCTTGCACCACTTCAATGATGGTGAATTCAAATTCTTGGACCCAGTGAGTCGAATACCCTTCGCCTTAAAGAGAAATCTGCAGCGCTGACGAGCTGGTATCGTGCTACCAGATCAGCCCCCTCATATTACTCTATTCCTACCTCACGAGAGCCAAGAGCTGCCATGTGTGTTCTTAGTATCTTAAAATCATCGGTGCGCGGAATCCCGGTCATTGTGATCGTTATATGTTAGGGGTATTGGTGTCACACGTATGGGTACGTATTTTGTACTTGAGGGTTTGGGACATTTGATATCATGTAAAATAATCATATGCAAGGCGGCAAACTACCGATACGAGGTTCGGGTAAAATCAGATTAGGTCGGAAGGTATGATCTGATTTATTCTGAACTCTGAGACAGTTTGCTTCCACGAAAATGCAGTCGGATATTTTAGCAAGTCGGCGATTCAATCGCTGACTTTAGGCGAGGCTATTCAGACATAAAGACTGCGATTCGCCCGCCTTCGAAAAGGGGAGCCAGAGATCTACATGGCCCCTTTAACTGCATTAAAAGGTTATTACTCTTAAATGAATATTATTCCAAGCCTACCTAAGCCCTTGTGACAATTGGGGACGCTGGCATGTGCATGCCTAAAGAGAAGGTTAAGGAACAGGCGCGTCTCTACTGATACGGCTACGAATCCGGAGTTATTAGTGGGAATTTGATATCTAAAACGTAAAATCTTCAAATAGTTGAGGACCGTATATGTCACGGCACGCTACCGGATTAACCCCCGGGAACCAGGGGCATCGAGCACGGACCCATGACCTGTGTATATATAGTATACTAGCTAGATGGTCTTCAGCCTAAAATAGGGGTCTTCCCTCCTTCGTGCAATAACAATAAGTCAACACTGGCCCTACCAGCAGTTGGAACTGTGACAGTATATTTGGAAACTGGAAATACTGGGGTTTTATTGGCTGTACAATAATCAGCAGAAGTAAGGACACCAATAATTACCTGCTTTTAGGTAGCTGGACTTTCCACATTAGCTTCTGGCAATGAGGGACTTATGAAATAACTGTGCTCATATGTTAAATAAGTTGTGATACGCCCGAACACCGAGCCACTAGATCCTACCCGATGTCAAGTATATATAATCATATGAGCGGGAAGCTGCTGATTCGGTTGTCCCTCGAACTATCTAAGCTCCTAACCTAACACAGAAGGTTGCGCGATCAGCAGTTAGATCTCAAGGTGGACAATTAGAGGCGAGGTTATAGTAGGGGTGGCAGGTGGTATTTCTGATATATTAATGTCTTACTCTATGCGAGCCAGTGTTTGAAATATAATCCTTATACTGCTAATGGACCGTCGCTACTAGTCATATGCTGCGTTCTCACTAGAATTTTACTGGCTGTGTGTCACTCGCCGTTCTCGAAACCATGGAGAGAAAACTCCTCCTTGGCGCCCATTTCCACTCCCAGGATCTATCTCACAGTGAAAGAAGGAAGAAAACATGGTTCAGGCCAAATTGTCTTGTGTCATAGCATTGCAACTTGCTATGATCCCCATTGCGGTTCGTACCCGCATCATACATACCTTCGAGGTAGAGCAGCCGACTTCAGATAAATTTTTCTAGTTGCTGCTAGTTTCTCTACACAGGTAGCTCATGAGGTCTTAACCAGATTAGCACTTCTGATCCTTGTCGCTAATACTTCTTTAGCAGCCACCAATATTTTATACCACATCCATTATTTAATCTAGTTGCACTAGGATTCTCTGCTAGGCTAGAAGTTCTACGTGATGTTATTACTGATCTCAACCAGCGGCTCAATCTCCAAATAGAAGTATACTCATTTTTAGCCTTCATATAGACAATCATTTACGCTGTTAAAGGGCGCTTTGTACCATTCATGCGGCGATTGGTTTGGCATATCTCATGAGGTGTAAATTAGCACCATGCTACTGATTTAATGTAATCTTCTGTATTTATATCTTGGGCATGTTCTTAGACAATCTACATCACCCTTTTACACCTGAATATAATCGGGCGTACCCCCTCGGCAAGCTGTCCCCTTGATACCCCAGATTATAATATTCTTGCATCTGAGAGCTATTCAAGGTCCTCCATCACCGGTGCTCCGTTGGTGATGGTGGTGGTGGGCAAACCTTAACACATGTGCGATGGAGGAAAACCAACTCTCGGTTGTAACAGTATATATAATCCGCCACACCATGGAAATTAGTCAGATATTTTTAACTACCGCCCCAAAAATGTCACCAGGCCCACCTCTCTTAGCCAAATGGTCAAGAAAAGGGTTGGCGGAGTAGACATCAAACCCTCTACGATTCCACAAGACACTAGACAGAATATATATAACGTTCTCACATTAAGCTCGGCATCACAATACTTGATGCTCATTGTCATGAACCCAGCATATGGTAGGCAATAGACTCTTGCTGTTGCACGAGAGTTCTTGAAACCTTCGTGAAACTAACCTAGCTACATACATATACAGAAGTCTCTGTGTCTCTATGCCTCGTGACACTGATATATCACATGCTTATTTATTGTTCTAGAGAATGCGAATATGGCATGTCAGGTAGTCACTCAGCCACTAAAAGTTTCAAACTGTCACAAGGTAGAGACAAAGGGACTCCTGTATATGTATCTAGGACAGCCTCACGTAGCCTTGAGACCCGGTGCAACAACAAGAGTCTATACCTACCGTATACTGGGTTCGTGACACAAACAAACATGTAACATTCCCAATAACTACCAGAGTATATCAGGATAGCGAGTTACAAACGAGTAGCCAGAGGCCTATAGGGCGCAGAGCATGCTTGGTCCAAGACAAGAAATGATGTAGCTCATTTTTCAAATATATGACATTCTCATGCGATTAGAGTTGTGTCTAATTAGGGCTACCAGCAGGTTGAATCCTAACGAGACAATACCAGATATTGAGTTTCTGAATTCTAGGCTCTCGTGCAAGATGTCTAGCTCAAGGATTTCCATATGTTAATCAACATGAGAAGATATGAATCGAGTTACAGTAACTTGCGAGCTATAAAAAAATAGACGTAACATTTAATACACCAAGACGGTAAATTCTACAGTGTAAGTAGTAGGCTGGTATGTACACCTAGCTATGTGCAAGGTATGATAATTAGTGTACTAGTTACGAGTATCTCCCGGGCTTGGATGATCTAAGCGCCAACTACTTGCATCATCTATCCCCATGCCATCACTCCATCGCCTTGCGTCGATGGCCGATTCAACTTGTCATACCATGGCCCCTTTGCTTGAGACACGAATCCGTACGTCAGGGGTCTCATGACATGGCATGATAACAATAGTAACACATGGATCAGGATCACTTAGGTCATTATTCTAGGATGTTGCTGTCACGATAGATCTTTGATGTTGAGGATCCCCGTGGGGATGGACAAGCCATCAATCCTATGCTAGGACTGGAGGATCAAGGCCACAAAACGAGGCCATATGTTGGTTCGCGGTTATTAAGTCCACAAGCAGGGGCGCTTAGATAAGAAGTTGCATGTGCATTTATACCAAGTCACGTACACGTACACGAGCAAGCACACAGCCATCATGGTGGGAAGGGTTGAGTCGCAATCTTCACGGCCTATCGACCACACCGCTATCCACTACATGGCGGTAATAGCCTGCTGGTCAGGATTTGATAACCGGCGTTGGTAGGTAGGGAAGGGGGACTCAGACTCTTAATCCGCACAGCGTCAGCTCTCGCGAACTGCTACACATAAGGCAGCTTAAGCGGATCTCTGGCGTGTAGGTGCTAGCGCCAGAAATAGTAGCATAGGATGAAAGATTACGAGATATATATCTATGTTCTGACGCAGCACCCCCTGCCGATCAAGTTATCAAGATGTTGTTCTAAGTTCGAGAAAAAGGAAGGCTGTGCGCTTGATTCGTCACTGTCTTAGTTACCTACTCATAACACCAATGGCTAGTAAACTAGGCTCGAAAAAATGATATGATACGAATGCCGCTTGCCGAGTTTGGGAATAACAGACCGAAGACGCTGTATGAGCAACCATCTTTACCAAACTGGGCGAATTACGTGTAGGCTAAGAATAAAGCAGTCCTGTGCCACCAGGCTGGAAATTAGCTTCACCTTCCTGAGACGTCTATGAAAGGCGGTGTTTCAGGAATGAGGCCAAAAGGCACTTACTTGCGGGAATGGAAACAATATTCTTCTCAACACATGATGCAAAGTATCATCAAGTAAGCGATGTTATCCATGGCCCAAGCCACCACCGCGAGGGAAATGCTACGCATAACTCTGATAGCGAGACACTGTGATAGTGTTTGGACTGTAGGACAACTATAGCAGAGGAAAATCGCTCATGTTTGTGGTCGACCCCGACAGCTCGGGTCTTGGAATCTCAGCAAGCATAGGTAGCCAGAGCATATACTTAAAATAGCCCTCCCCCCGCTAGTGATCATGAATATCGGGGCATGTGCATTGCATGCCTTGGCTCTGGGTTGTCTTGGCAACATCTTCCATACCTCAAAGGCTAACATGTTAGACATAAATAGACAAAGCTTGCGCCAATTAGGAAATGGGATGTCGCGGGGGCGAGAGGTTATGGCTGATCGATGACAGCTCTGCCTGCCACGAGCCAGATCGTGGGGTATTGTCCGATGCAGCGGCCAGCGTGTGGTACTGCAAACAATTGGGGGGCGAGGGGCGGGTTCCTCCGCGATCAAGCGCTTCATGATAATTCTAAGCGCGGGAGTGATATGTAGTTAAAGTTGGAAGAACCAAGCCGGCGTTGGGCCAGCTGAATGGTCCGGAGGCGCTTAATTAGCCCGGCGGCTCGGTTACCCTGGGCCATTGGCAGATATTCGATGTAGAAGCAATACTTCGCAGCGCTTAGAAGGAGAGACATGCTCACTTTTGCTTGTTCCCCCACGACAAGGCAGGCCGCTCATCTGGCTGGCGGTCTGGCGGTCCCGGATGAGAACACAGGCGCGCGCTGAATCCCCGGAGCTCAGTAGGGAAGGCCATTGACCAACTGCGAGTCGGGATTAGCCGTGCTCAAGGCTGTATCTTGTGGCGCGCGCTCTCAGCAGCAAGGAGGCCAGCGCCGGCCTGAGAGCAGGGCAGGGCAAGCCCAGAGACGGGCTCTGATTGTGTGAAGGACGATGGAAGACAGTGAGGCAGGTTTGGCGAGCCGCGCGCTGACTGCCGAGCTGGCAAGAATAGCCACGAGAACGCAAGCTTCTGCTGTCTTTGTTTTCTTGTTTTTGACTCTCGACATGGTCGAGACAGAACATAAATGTCATCTGTGTCCCAATGATTTGTGTCATGTTACCACTCCACCAGTCAGCTCAGATAGTTGGCATAGTCGTCAGTTGACATCCCCAGAGTTGCAACTCGAGTAAGACACACAGAGCGGAACGGCCCTCAACAAATCTCAACGCGTTGTAACCCCGTCTGCTCTCTCATTTCCTTCCGTTTATCGTTATCCCCACCCACATCCGAGTACACATGAGCACATCTGGCCGCACACCTTTCTCGCTAGCTACACCAATCACCTTCCGGTCTGGAACACACACATATTCAGTTGTTCGTCACCAGATCGCAATCCACCCGACTCCGGCTCCGACTTCGACTCGAGGGTGTCATCGGGCTGCACAAGGAGGGACAGATAATTTTGGCAGCCACTGTACCTAGGTCAGTAGTCAATAGCTGGTGCTAATATTGGGAGGGAGTTGGTCGTTTGCGCAGCAGAGGATGAGGAGTGGTGGTGACGGTCACGAAAATGAGCGGCTGCTAATTATAGATTGAGTATAGTGCCGGCGCTTAATCCATTTCCTTGGCCCAAATAGGCAGTGCCTTCATATCGCTAGGCCACTAGACCCCGGTACAACCGCAGTGCAACCCCACGAACGCTCTCTCCGACAGGGGGCTCCCAACGAACACAGTAAGTGCTGTAGCCTGTACCTGCTCGATAGTTGATGCTGGACACGCCCCAACTGTATACACTATACTACGTGCTATAGCGTGTCTTCTCGACGCATTTTGTCCGTGACACTTTTCGCTGACGGTGCTTTGTACAGTAGGTACCTACAGTACAGTACAGTACAGTACAGTACCAACACATTACCAACACCAGGCTTCATATACAGTACAGTGTATACACAGCAGGTACAGCACAGCACAGCACAGCGCAGCGCAGCATCGCCAAATCTTGCTGAGACAAGATATTCTTCAGGAGAGCAAAGCTGAGAATCCTTCTTCGTTTCATGTAAGCCACAAAATAACTGACTGTCTGTCGGTCGAGCGAGACATGATCTAACACGGGTCTCAGCACAGCACCAAATAGGAACGAGTAGCAAGCGAGCGCCATTGACCTCATTGAACCTGATTGAAGCTCATTGGAGATTGCATTTCTCGCTGCAGCCCTGCAGCCAATCCCGCGCGTTACCACCCAATATACTCACAGTACTTACACGCTTGTCTGTTGCGTTGCCTGCAAGTGCTGCACCCTCCACTGGTTGCTGGTTACTGGCTACCGGCGACTGATCCACCACTTGCCGCCATCGACGACTCGATTTGCGGCTTCGCTCGCGCCGACTGGCCCTCGAGACGCTCCACTGCTGGAGAGAACCAGTGGCATTGCAAAGCCCACAACTGCCCATCCCTGTCTTCCTCTTCCCGTCGTCAACCACAGCACAGCACAGCACAGCTCAGGCTAGCTAGCTAGCTGTACGGCATAGCGCGTGCTATTCTTTTCTTCGATACAGCAGCAGCAGCAGCAGCAGCAGCAGCAGCACACCACACGCGCCACACTCCTCAACACCCGCCCCGGCGCGAGCTTCTAATTCGTGACTAGGCCCTAGAGAGCTGGTCTGGCGGCCACATTCATCCATCCATCCACCCCTCTGGATCCCGTCACATTGTGTCCAGGGTTTCTAGCGGCCCACCGCGTCTTTTGCGTTTTGGCCTCCCCCCTGTCCGTTTGGCGCCTTCGTTTCGTTTCGGTTTGTTCTGCACCCACTCCCCACGCCGTTTTACAACAGACCCCGGTCCCCCCTGGACTCCCCCGGCCTACCATCAACCCACATCACATATTATTATTATAACCTCTGCTCTCCCTCTCACACGCTTACGCTTTTTCTCGAAGTGCCGGCTTTTTCGAAAATTCTCACGGCGACTTCTGTGTGTAGCGTGTGGAACGATACGATCTTGTAACTTGGTTAGCTCGGGAGTCATTTACTTGACTTGAGGGACAATACCCAAGAGGACATAAACCCCCCACCATCACACTGCCATCTCTCATCATCACCGAGGCACTAGTAACATCATCATGTCTACAACAAAGCCAAAGCTTCCGCAGTTGACGACGCCCGTCACTGCCACTTTCCCGTCAGAGCTTTCTGCTCTCTCGGCCTCGGCTAGAACACCACTCTCAGCAGTACCAGCTTTTATCAAGGAGGAATTCCCGGGGAGTGCCAGGACGCCAATCAGCCCGCCTACAGCATACATGGATTTTCTGAAGGCCATGTCAGCTCAGTCGCCAGTAATCCCAACAAAGAGATCGGCGTCCGGCAGTTCTACACCAGAGGAAGACCCAGCACAAGACTCAGCGCCTTCTACAGCAAGCAGTGTCGAAACAGACTGCTCGTGTAAATGTGGCAGTCACAAGTTACATGCGGCGGTTCCCACAAGTCCGTACGCAAACCAGCCCATGTCTGCGCCACCTATGAGCGTGACATCTTTCCCAGGCTTGAACGTCCCACCATCACCGGCGGTGTCTATGGTGGAGTCGCCCTTGAGCGCCACAACAATACGGTCACCGTTTACACCACGATCAGTACGGTCCTCATTCGACTGGGAAGCGGCACTGAAGGCCCGTTACTCTCAAGACTGCAGGGCACACAAGCCGACGAGCAAAAGTGTGCGGCACATCCGGGAAGTTGTTACGCGGACAGTCACTTACACACCAAGAATGAGCCCAGCACCCAAGGGCAAGCGGAGGAAAACGCACACGAACTGCCAAAAGTTGACGGCAGCAGCGACGGCAGCGGCGGCGGCAGAGATATCTCCCCCAGCCACTTCAACTTAGAGGCTATAATGAAACACTCTCGAAGACTCAAACCCAATACTCCTTTCCATTTGTTTCAAACCATCTACCTGCTACTACGTACTATTTTATGGTCCTAACTGCTGCCACGACCTCAACTACGACTTTCACGAACTTAACCTCGTCACTCTACCTACCATTAGAACGGGGATTGGGTACCAGATACGAATTTAACGTTCACGGTTTTTTATCATATTTATTATTTTTAACGTCAGCAAACAGCGTTTTTGGTGTCGGAGGAGTTCACACGGCGTTGCTGGGCGGCGTCCTGCAAACAAATTTCTCCAGCTCACGATACCACGGGCAGAATTGGTTGGTCAATTCTTGCCTCTTCATGTTTTTTACAGGGTCTCTGATTACATGCTGGGAAATCGAGACGGACAGGGGTGCAGAGCTTTTGGAAAGACTAAGAAGGGAAGGGGAAAAACATACTGAGAGGGGGGCTGGGGAAGGGGTGTGTGTGCGTGAGTGTGGTTTTTGGGAAGAAGCGCACCCCATTGGTTGTTTGGCCGACGTATATGTATGTATGTATGCATACCGCAGCCTGCTTTGGGAGAGCAGGGTTTATGCGCGGTGGAACTAGAGCAAAGAGAGAGAGAGACTCCAATGATATCCCCATATCCACCCAACTACAAACGCCCTTCGCCGCGCATACTTCTGCCTGTTGGTTCTTCTTGCACTTGTGACTCACCCGTTAGACAATAGATATACTTACACCGACAAACCAGTTAAGGATAACTCACGGGAGGGAGGAAATGGTCAAATCAAACCGTGCTGTACACCTTGGTTCTGTAAGCGTCCATAGCCTACTGCAGCGAAGAGGAGTGCAAACGCGACCTCAAATGCGGCCGGGCAGTTAGGTAAGGAAAAGGTTCTGGTCTGTTTACTTTGCTGTCTCCTCTCCTTCAATATCATTCGTTACACGTACTACAGCCCATACATACGCAGTACACATACGCCACCAACAACAATAAAACAATAACAAAGTGTTTGATTGAATTTTTTTTTTCGGTCAATATCTGGCTTCTCTTTGGCTCCCTCCATTCTCTCCCCATTTGAAAATGGGGCTGGCTGGCTGGCTGCCTACCGTACCCTGCTCATAACGTACGTACCGGACTGGACGGGTCAGTACTGTGAGGCGAGAAATATAAAAAAAAACAAGAAAAAAATATTATTCGAGTAAAGTGAGTTACGTGACCAATGAATCGCGGTGATTGGCCAAATCTCATCTTGTTGGCTTTTCTATTGAGGGGCGAGAATCGAGTCTGACTGGCTGGTTGGGTGTTTAAGGTAAGCTCTTTCGATCTCACTCACACGAGATGGGCTTCCTGTTGGCTAGGGAGTAGCTCAAGGGCTTTTTATTCGTTCACGCACACACACACCCTTTCTCATTTGCTGGGTTTATTTTTGTGACCACGCGACTGGTGAGGGTAGGACGAGGCCGGCCATGTTATACAGTAGCAGTCAAGCCGCCAGCCACTCAGCCAGCCCAGATCTGAGAAAGACCACGCAGGACCTACTAAGTATACCCTGTGACGATGATGGATTTGTAGATCATATTGACAATAATAATGACGATGATGACAATGTGCGTCATTTTTTTCAGTTCGCCACTCACCTCCCTATAAACTTCCTTGGGAGGGTTCCTCAACGTCAAATAAGCGATCGAAGCAAAAAACACACCCCTCGGGCTTTTGGGGCTTTCTTGCCTCTCTAAAATTTCGGGTGATTTTGCCGATATGTAGCTAAGTCCTACATAACACCAGGGATTCACGGTAAGGTCGAATCGGACGGCTCACTTTTTTCGGCCCCCAAACACACGTCTTGTGAACCATGAAGTTTAATCGAATTCCCTTTTCTCTCCTTTGCATCAGCTCCCTCCTGGAGTATATTCCACCATCCCCCGCAGACATGAGAGGTGTTGTAGGTAGATGAAGCAAAGACCAGCATCCTAGGCCGAGACCTGGGGCACCTAATTAGCCCAGGCCGATGTCCCTTGTCCTACAAAGGGCTTGGCTTATCACCTCGTAGCCTCCAGAGTACGGCTTAAAGGTCCCATGGACTGGTTCAGTATGGGAGAGGGACTTAGCCAACACAGGACCCTCTAAAAGTACAGTACAGTACTGTACAGAGATGGGGGAGAGTAGTAAATAAGGTAGGCAGGCAAAAAAGAAGAATGCATTGCAGCTAGAAGCGGCATCGGGTTCGCGACTCGACGCATGATTGGCCTGCCGTGATCTTATCCCAGAACCCTGGGAATTGCATCGTTAGTGGCAAGGAGCCCCATTATTTAAGCGCCTGGCGTGCCGGGCCATGCAGCCAATCAGACGTCGTGTGCCGAGGAGCAGGCGAAGTGGCTGGCAAGGAGGGGTAAATTAATGGACACCTTTTGTGACGTGCATGACGATTCGACCCCACCCCCCCAAATACCTTACCATCGCGAGCGCCTATTGGGTGCTGTCGCAATCACTAAGCGCCCACAACATGGGCATTTTCAAAGTAGGCAGGGCGCTCGACCGTGTCCGGGGCAGGTCGGTCGTATGTGTAGAAACTCCTTGTTCGGTGAGCCAGGGAGACGACTAAGCTAGGCAGGTGATGGGAATGATATAGACGCCTTTTTGGGCATGCTAGAGAAAAGAAACGTGTATACTACGTCGAGGAATTCCCCTCGTTGATTGTAGTAGGCTCTGCCAAGGGAGTCAAATGCCGGCGGTGAGTGAACGACGACCGTGCCATTGCCTTGTCGATTCCCTGTCCAGCCATGCGGATGGTTGCAGTTGAAGCAACCAGACCACTATCTCGTCGATCAACCGCAGGAACGTCTGTATGCATGAGCAACACGCAGCTGGAGAGGAAGCAGGTGTTATTACTTTTCAGGTCGTAGTGATCCACGATAATAAGCCGCAACTAGAGTTGTTGGACGACGTAGCAAGCTCCAACTGGTGTCCTGCTTGGGAATGCATGAATGTCCAAGACTGTAGCTGTAGCGATAACATGAACTTTCCATTTGTTCCTTTGATAATGCCATAGTAAGCAGTATAATCCCGATTTTGGAGTCGTCAGGTTGCCTTACAAGGCAAATGGCGAACAGAACGCTGCTAGCTCCGCTCCCTCTGTGTTCGGGCGAAGGACCAAGACCTGTCAATGTAATGGTGACTGTGACAAGAGCCGCAGTAGCTTGTTCGACCATTGCTAGGGCGGGATGTGCGCCTTGGTGTAGCGCGGTATTAGTGACATGTCGAGGACTCGAGCAGGCCACCTCCGGTCATACGCTTCCTTCTATTTTCACTGTGGTGTGCCGCCTTGAGCTCTGTGTTTCGTTGTACTAAGACAAGTGTTTCGTCTTGTAGCTGGGCTTCATCACCGCTAATGTTGTGTTGCCCAATCGACTTAGCGGCTTGTATCCCAGTCTTAACCGAGATATTATAGCCGCTCCCAATCGAGCATGTTCATCTGCATAAGATCAGCTAATTCTCCGGTAGTACCCCTTCCCAAATGGGTGAAAACGCGACACCCTTGGATGTGATGGCAATGAACATTTGTTAACACTTCGAACCGGGAGACCAATGAAACGAGAGATGCATATTTCCATGCAACAGAATTATGTCTGAATCTATTACCCTCAGATCAAACTTCCCGAACCGGCTCGTTTTGAGCGCATTCGGCCATCTGCGTAGATGGGATAATCGCCTAGACCAAGGTATTATCCAAGTTATGGTTATGTCGAGTCTCAAGCTCACTAGCGATTATATCGCCTAGAGCTCATATTGAATTTGGGGGCGGTGAGGCACTTAACGGCTGCTTATGGGATTCACTCCTCAAGCATCACATTTGTGATGAGTGCTACAGCAGTGGTTCCAAAGACATTGGAGTCTAATTAAAGACCCACAATGTTGAACACGGCTATGTCGATATGTGTGTGATACAAACAGAGCACACATACCTGGCTTGTTGGCTGATGGCGAGATTCCGCTGTGCAGAGAGTTGCTTTGCCGAACCAACGCAGAAGATACCGGGGAATGATGATTCTTTGCCGAAGGAAGTATAGCTGTGTAATAGCTGTGTAAAAGGTATGTCTGACCAAGTTCTAGACCCAGAGACTGTGGAATGCCTCCGTGCAATAGCAAGCATGGATAGGCGAGCTCCTGAAGCACCAGTAACATGAACTGGCTCTTGCTAGATCTCCCTGACTTCCTTGGCCACTGCATTGCATAGTGATACCCTCAAGCCAGCCCCCGTAAGAACGTGGATCCAGAGCCTTTGTGTGTCACTCAAGCGGTCGTTTGCGCTTTTGACCTCGGCGAACATACATTCCTTCTGTGGCTCAACCCTCCACAAGATTAAATCAGGAATGCCACCCCCCCTTTGACCGTACTCCTGTGCCATGACCTTGCAAACTGTAGCGAGCGCGGCGCCATCAAAGCAGTGAGCTAGTTCAAGTAAATCTTGTAGCTCGTAGTCCCAATTTAGGCCAATAACACAAGTACGTTTTTCTCGCTCCTGGTTATCAACTTCCTCAATTAGTTTTGCTGCTCCTCCATTCGCAATCTCGACTAATCGATGGTTGATTTCCGAGGCTCGGGTTGGGTAGAAAGCATCAGTATGCAAATCTAGTGGACACGTCTGAAAGGCTGTTTGGAAGACGTTCGGAATATAAAGGAAGAGAATATCGAAGAATAGGTAGGCGAACAGGGTACGTATAATTCCTCCCTCTGCGTGGTATCCTTTCCAACCTTGGCCTCTATACCAGCTCAGGCACATAGATTCCACGCTACACTGGCCTCCACCTTCTGCTTCATCAACCCAAGTCGTTTTCGTACTTGGCCCATGCCCATTCTTACCTACAGAATCTGGCTTCTTCAATTGGATTCCTTCGGCATAATGCTCTTCTGGTTGTTTCAATCGAACATGGCCAAAATTATGCTGTAACCTTACGGGTATCTTAAGCTGTTTCTCAAGCTTGACCAACCGCTTCTGAAGGTCATAGTGATACTTCAAATGACAGTCAGGGTCCTCGAGGGCTCTCTCGCAAGTGGCCGCCGCAATGGCTTTCCAATTGCTCTTTTGCCTTTCCGGGTCGGTATAGGCCGGGTTTGGTAGTAGAACATGCATATAGTGCTCCTCTAGAAGCGCCTTCCGTTGGTACCAAGATCCTCGACGTGCCAGATGAAAAAGACGCTGACTGAGTAGCTCCGTTAGGAGTGTATGTTCCCGCCGATGTTCCTTTAGTCGCCCAAAGGTGTAAGCGGCTTTATGGACGATGCGCGTGTATGCATGCCCAGGACTAAGTCGTCGGAGGTAGGCACCTTCACCTGACTCATAAACGCGCTCTTCTTTTTCTTGTTCCTCCTGTAATATACTTTTCCATTTCGGATAAATCGTTTCAAAGGCGTCAATGACTTTTCGAAAACCTGCCTCTGTGATAGGGCCGTTAAATTCTAGAATGCTATCCACTGTATATTCATATCTCATGGCAGTTTCGAATTCCAATAGTTGCGCCCTCGATGTAAAAATATTAGAAGACCTGCTGACGATGTAAGAAGGGAAATTTCGCCTGGAAACTTTGGCTAGGATGATTGTTGTTAAAGATTTCTCTGTCCATTCCGTAGACCTGTAGAAGACGAGATGAATTCGCTCAAATAGTCTGAAGGCAGACAACGACAGTCTCACGCAGGGACCGGTGATAGCTAAGATCTTGTCAAGAAAATGCTTTCGCCTGTTCCCATCGTCTCCGAATCCGGGGCCAGGGGATTGATTATCGGGCATGTCTTTAACTGATTCGGCGGGATCTGCCCTTTGAAGGCCCATTGAAAATAAACCCGCCTGTTGATTGCTTATCCTGCAAATAGCGCTTGCCAGATCAGACTTGTTTTTACCTTGAACCCTGGCTTCCTTGGCTAAAGCTTTGACTTCGTCCAAACTCAGAAGTAGCACAGCCTCCTCCACATTATCAATAAAGTCCGCGGATGCATCCGCGAAAGTGAATGTATCCTCAAAAACACACTGCTCTTCAATGAAAGCGTCGGACCCAGATTGTGGAGGTACAGGGGATGGCCGCCCAGGCGAGGTCTCTCTAGGAACATTTCTCTTCTTCAGTAACTCTTTCACGGCGGCTTCGGTATCGGTAATATCATTATAGTAGCCTAAGCGCGCGACACGATGCCACAATGATGTTTTCCGTAAGAATAAGCGCACATATCTAACGAAGGGTTAGGACACAAGGTGAGCCGAGAACCAGGCGCTGCAAGCATACAAGAACTGAGCCTCATAGCTAAGACATCTCCACTGCTCAAATACCCGCTTCTCCTTATCGTCAAAGAGATGAGCTTCGTCGTCGAGAACAGTGTCCAGAGCGAGATTAAATGCGTCGACGTAGAGAGAGCTCTTGCCCCTTACCCATGTTCTGGAATCGAGCCTGGACGAAGCACTGCTAGCATCATTGCCCTGGGCGGCCTTGGAGTTTTGGTATTCTTCAATTGCCTGCTTGTCGGGTTTAATCTCAGGCAGGGAGTTCTCAATAGCAGTCGGCCCATGTGCGTAAACGTCTTCTTCACTTTCGGACCTGTCTCGTACGTCATCATCTCCAGGGAATTCAGAGGCTTCATCTCTTCGCAAATTAGAATTAGATCGCGGCTTCAACAGCGGAGCGTCGATTTGATACTCGTCTGAATCTGCATCGCTCTTGTATGCTCGCTCCAATTTCACCTTCTTTTTGGGATGTTCCTCGGCTAACGTGGCAGGCCTCTCTTTTAAAGATGGGATCTTTTGTGTGGCAGAACGACTGCTAGGGTTCGCCTTCTTAAGAAATGCGTCCATGGTGGTATCATGATAGATAGACTACTGTACAATGGGTGGCAATGTACAACTTGGTAGTGATTTAATATGAAACAAAGAATGGGGAGGGGGCAAGAAAAACGCGGGCGGGGACGCGGTTGACCCGGGCAGGGATTAGAATTGGCGAACGCGCGGTCACGGGGTAGCGCGTCGCTAGTTCCAGATAAATTATTCCAGGTTATGTATCTATTTCTGCATGTCTGTACTGCTGTACCGGCTGTACCTGCTCTTGAACCGCATTGTCCCACTCTAGCCACATTCGACTCGGCCTTCCCCTCGTCTTTCACCTCCAATCCACCTCACCTCAAACCCGAACCCCACCTTCCCGTCCTCCTCACCATAAACCACCGACCCCTCGACTTCTACATCCCTTCGACCGACCACTTAATCCGTCCACCAACATGGCTGACGAGATCCCCCAAACCCCGGTTCCTGTGCCTACGTACGGCCAGCCTCAGCCCACGCCCGTCCCTGCACCCGTCATCGCGCAAAGCCAACCCGAAGAAACCTCAGCAATCCCCGAAGCACAGACGGTTGCACCCACGACCGAGCCCGGTAACAAGGATGTCGCTATGACAGACGTCTCGAGTGCTGAACAGGCTGCTGTAAGTTAGCGTATACATGTTTTCGCATTTCCGGCGATTCTCGTGGACGGCAAGGGCAAGCAGCTAACAAGTTACTCTCCTCGGTCGCAGTCTCCAGCGCCCGCTGCGCCTTCAACCAATGCGCCTAGCCCTGCCCCAGCCCGAACCGGCACACCGCTGCGCACCAATGGCCAAGAGAACATATCACGCGCTGCCTCTCAACACCCCGATCCTACTTTTACTATGCCCGACGCTGCCCCGGCTCACGGTGCACATGTCCGACAGTACCTGAACAGCAAAGTCACTCCTCACCTGCTGGACGGCATGAAGCATCTTGCCAAAACCCAGTAAGCCCGGTGTTATATCCACATTACCTGAAAAAGTAGCTCATTTTCCTTTTATTTAGGCCCAAGGATCCGTTGCGAGTTCTGGGCGAATTCCTTATCGAACGCTCCAAGGAATTCGAAACATAGAACAATACAAGAGTAATGAGGGCACGATTTGCATAACATGGCGTTTTGGGTCAGGAAAATACGGGCTACACAGGCATTGCAACGTCCATAGATGGTGTATAGGTCTTCACGAATGATACCACTGCTTTTCCTTTTCCCAGGGGCTTTAGAATTAGTTGTGAGGTTCTTTGCAACCTCAATGATAAATGCTGTATTCATCTACCTCGCTCGACTGGCTAGAGCCAAGCGGTTTTTGGGTACCCTAAAGCAATACCTCTCCAGGTCCATGAACTCCATGCCCAGATCATTCCATAGCAGAATTTATTTTCGCGTCTAAGCGACGATGGTGCTAGCGGTAGCACTAGCGTACTTCCAGGTAGGAGGAAGGACACCGACGGTCTTGTAGTAGCTATTGCAGAGTAAGTACGAGGCGATAACTTAGCGTGGCATCGGCATGATATAGCATATATACATAACACCTGCCGAGGGGTTTACATACCGGGCCAGACGGTGGATACGGGACTCGACAAGAATTAACTATTACACATTGTTAGCATGCTCTACATCAATTTACTTCGGAATTGATTTCTTACTCTAAACTTGGCGTCCTTATCTTTGCGGTTGCGCTCGAGGTGCTTTCGGACGGAGACAGCCTAATGCTGCATTAGTATCGATCTCCCAACACTGGCTTAAAAAAGCCCAGCTCACCTTCTTGATCAACACTGCGAGTACTAGGTTAGTAATCATGATTCAAGGCCGGTTTTGATATTTCTAAGGGAATTGCAGGAAGAGGAGTTCTTGGCCTTAATGCCCGTAACGGAAGACAGTGCAGGCTATGGACTAAAGGTGGTCGCGATTGTGCCCGGGAATGAAGCCGGAAATGTGTACTCTTTCGAGGAATGTACTTACTGTAGAGATCCCTGAACAAATTGTTAGTGATGGGGTATTCAAATTTGTCTGCAATAAAACTTACTCAGGAAGCTCGGGGGCAAGGCCTGTTTAACCGGTCACACTGTCAGCCTGAACCAACAAGTGGCTATACACAGCCGATCGTTGATGATCCGAGTCGATATCGGACGTATATTTATGTTCAACTCGTATGAAGGGGGCTTTCATGTCATACCATTGGACCTATGGATGTACAGTTAGTCTATATTGTTCCAAGCCGCACATTAAATATTCCGTTATAGGGGGAAACGAACTTCAGGATTCTCAGAATCTTGTTGCCCTTTAAAGTGATATTCGTTAGCTAGTTGGCCATTATGGCGGAATCTAATGGGAGTTGCATACGGTAACAGCCTTAACCTGGGCAATGCCATGGGAGTCGCGCAGGACTACACCGATTTGGCCTGTGCTCCAATCAGCCTTTCCTCTTTTCCAGCGATTTTATGTTCCAAGTTTTCGTGCGCTTACTGGGTGTAGCGCCCTTACGAGCAAGCTTAATGATGTTCTCTTCGACCTGCGCGGGGGTAGCCTTGGACCAGCTAGGGGGAGCGCGTGAGTATGGGAGGGCAGAGGCAGCGATACCCTTTCCCTTGCCTGTTCAGAAACCAAACGTTAGTGATTGTCGAGGATCCGAGCGCATGCGAGAGTGACGTACTGTGAAGACGACCCATCTTGGCGGTGTTGTTTGTCGGTGGACTCGGAGATTGGCGAGGAGTGGTTGTCGATTTGTCTCGGTCGAGAGAGGTTGAACGGTCGCAGGAAGTTGGATCGCGGGCTGTCGGTATAGGTGTGAAATTTCAGGTGGGTGGGCAAGATTTGTGGGTGTTGATAGGCAGACGATAAGGCTGGTCCAAGCGCTCCCCCCACTAGATAATCTCCACTAATAGCTACTTCCCGCCGAGAATCTTCCGCTTTTTGCTACTAAGATAATTTTATCCAAGCAAAAGATTCTCCCTTGATTTTTCTTTCCGCTCAACTTCAGAGCGAGAAGAGCTCGAATAACTATTCGACCACGCGTTTTCAACACGAAGCGTTGAGGATTCAAGGTTTCATATCCGATGTAGGAATACTCCTTAAACCTATTTCCACGCATCTAATACGATCTAAAGGTATGTCGAACTCTCCTCCGTTTGCCCCGACGACTCCCATTTACTCCTCGCTTCCTATGATGATAAAACGCATTTGAATTTATTTTTCTGGTACCTCTTATATCATCGGGCCTTTCGGCCTGAAATGTATTAAACGGACTTCTGATTTGGATTCATCTTCATTTTTCAACACAATTACCAGCCAGCCACGAGCCTCGCTAATTGTTCCAAAGTAGTATATGTTCTACCTTAGAGGTGATAGTCATGAGTTGACGCTACCTCACTGGGTCCCAATATTCCAGAGCAAAATACGTAGCATCGAGTTCCATTGTAGGTGCTTTACTAGAAGTTGAAGCTTTTCCACTTGAAGCATAATGTCATTCTGTTTAACCGCGGCACTCACCACAGTGTAATAAGAAGTCTTGGTTAGAGAAAAACAGGTTGTACTGTAATGAGTGAATGTAAAGCCACCCATATTGACAAGTCGTATGGACCCTCGTACCAACGCTCATATAATAAACACCTTCGCGCACAGTGAGTCTCCCCTACCAAGGTCGAAGCCGTGGCATGCTGGTACGAGGCGCTGTCGTCAGCCACTCGTCCAAAAACAATCAACGTCTCCAGCACATCCGCCTAGATCATCCCCAACTAGGTAGGCATTAAAAACGACAGCTACCACTAACATGACCATCCCTCTCTCAAGAGATTCGCTAACCTCAGGCGCCGCCGGCACCGTCTCTCCCAACCTGTTCACGTCAGCTGAACGTGAAGGGGCAACCCGGAAAATAGACTACTTGCACCATGCGGTTCAAAGGTATACGGTACATACAGGTGAACGGTCGAAGTTCTCAGTTGGCATGGCAGACCTATCAGAGGTTCAAGACGTGGAATTTTACAATGCTATACGTAGCACGAACGGTGAATCCCGGTCCCCATGTAGAAGGGACCACTAAGAAGCTCTCTCTAGATTACCGCTGCCAAAGTTCCTTTCGGCAATCGGAACACGATCGCGGGAGGTTCCGCATTTATGGAGTGCTACCGCTCGCATGGCGATTTCTGCCGACACAACATCAAGCTGCCCGCATGCACCCACTATATGACATAACTTTGGAAGTATTGTGCCTAGTCATTATTTTTTTAATTCTCAATAGCAACCTTAAAATCTATCTTCGCCATTTTTGCCCAGACCATTTCCCCGAATCGTCCCGATCGTCAATAAATCATATGCTAGTGTGTGAGTAACCGAGGTGTTTTTCTTTTTGCTAATTACAAGTTGACGGCTGTGCGGAAGTTGGCACCAGCGTAGACAGCGTTGCTTCCGAGTTCCTCCTCGATGCGGAGAATTTGGTTGAGCTTGGCAAGACGCTCAGAGCGGGCGGGAGCACCGGTCTTGATCTGGCCAGCTCGGATACCTACGACGATGTCGGCGATAGTGACGTCCTCAGTCTCACCAGAGCGGTGGGAAACCATGACGCCCCAACCCTCAGCGTAGGAATCTTTGGCGGCCTGGATAGACTCGGTCAAAGTTCCGATCTGGTTGACCTTGAGAAGTAAAGCGTTGGCAGCCTTGAGCTCAATGGCCTTCTTGATGCGGATGGGGTTGGTGACCGTTAGGTCATCACCAACTATTTGGATATTCTGTGTTTTGTAGAAGTAGCTCCAAGCCTCCCAGTCGTCCTCAGCGAAGGGGTCCTCAATGCTAACAATGGGGTACTTCTTGGCTAGTTCGCCATAGAGAGCTGCAAGCTCCTCATAGGTGATCCACTTAGTAGGGTCACTGTCGGGGTTCTTGAAGTCCAAGTCGTACTTCTTTGCATCCTCCTTGTAGAACTCACTAGAGGCAACATCCATCGCGATGCTCACCTTGCCAGTGTAGCCCGCTTGCTCAATGGCGTCGGTGATGAGCTCAAGAGCCTCCTCGGCAGTCTGGATATCGGGGGCAACACCACCCTCGTCTCCGACGTTTCCTGCTGACTGGCCATACTTCTTCTTGGCAAGAGCCTTAAGCTTGTGGTAGACCTCAGCGCCCTGGCGCATGGCCTCGGAGAAGGAAGGGGCGCTGGAGGGAACGATCATAAATTCCTGGAAGGCTAGGCGGCCACCGGCGTGAGAACCGCCATTCAGGACGTTCATGAACGGGACGGGAAGGACGTAAGGCTTCTTGGTGCCAGCGAGGTCGGAAACGTGAGCATAGAGAGGGACACCCTTCTCAGCAGCGCCGGCCTTAGCAATGGCAAGGCTGACACCCAAGATAGCGTTGGCACCGAGCTTGGTCTTGTTGGGGGTGCCATCGAGCTCGTTGAGGAACTTATCAATGGCGCTCTGATCCTTCACATCAAGGTTCTTCTCAATGAGAGCAGGGGCAATAACGCTGTTGACGTTCTCAACAGCCTTGGTCACACCCTTACCAAGCCACTTGGTCTTGTCTCCGTCGCGGAGCTCGCAGGCCTCATGCTGACCTATGAAAGGCGAATTAGCCGAGTTTGTCTTGTTGACTAGAGCGGAGGTTACGCACCAGTAGAGGCACCGGAGGGGACAATGGCACGATGAAGGCCAGTCTCGGTCACAACATCGACTTCCACGGTGGGGTTACCACGGGAGTCGTAAACGGAGCGGGCGTGGATCTTCTTGATAGCCATCTTGAGTTTTTACAGGTTCGCGATAGTTTTTTGCTGATGCTGCTTTCCAAAAGGCCTCGTTAGTTTAATGTGAACGAGAGCACATTGGTGCGAGGCTTTGAGGGTAAAGAGCGAGTCTTGATATAGACGTGACAACAAGAAGGCATATAAGAAAGTGGGGGAAACGGAAAACCGAGAGAAGTAAACAATTCACTCAGGTTCGCCAGGGTGACTGGCTACTTAGGCGAACAAAATATACCTCAAGCCAAAAAGTATATATGGGAAAAGGTTTGGTGAACGAGATGAGATGGCGGGGTAGCGGCGCAAATTAGCTGTCGCTTGATTGATACACTAAGTGCATCGCTCGCTCGAGGTATGAGGTGGAAGAGCATATAGCAGGTAGCAGCAAACGGAAGAGATACTCACAGGTCGGGGGGATCTGGTAGACAGGGTGAAGGGGATGATGGTATAGAAATTGATGATGTGAAGAAGAAGAAAAGAAATAAAACCCAGACGATAGGTAGAGAGAGAGGCTGTATAGTCTAGGTATCAGTAGGTAGGTAAAGTAAGCATGCACTTCGCAGTACCTAAGGTGGGTGGGTTCTGGCTAGGTAGCCTGGCAAGCCGGAGCCTGGCAAGGAGGAGGTTCAATGTTCAAGAGCATGAGCGGGACCCTGGCTGGCTTGGAGGGGTCTGGTCTGATGGTCTGACGTACTGCGCCTAAAATGAGGGGCAGAAGTTACGTGCACCACCAGCCAATCCAGGTGTAGGGAGAGGTACATTGTGAGAAGTGGGGAGCTACCAAGTACCTACAGTATCTACTGTAGACTGTACAGTACGGAGCACAGCATGAGCAAACTCAATCGATAAGACATTGAATTGTTGAGCCAGCGCCCGGACCCAAAAGAAACTCTCGGAAGAGGCAAGAACCCTGGAATCCTGCACGACTCCTCAAGGTCCAATTCAACGAGACCTACGTATCCGTCCACCAGGTTACACTTCCAGGCTACCTACTGTTCCTTGATACTGCGTAGGTTAGTCAATTGTGGGCGGCTATCCGAACTAGGGATTATGTAGCAATGCAACTAAGGATGACGATGTTGGGTTGAATGTAACGAAATCTATCCCGTTGTCGTCGTTGTCTAGCTCCCCTTCTTAGCCATATCCCAAGGTCGGGGGTCCGGATTTCTAGACGATGACACCACCATCGGGCCGTTGAATATGAGACATTTTGTTCTGCATTAATGCCGAAAGCGGACTCCGCCAAACAAATCTCTCGTATTTCGTAATCTTTCCCCTTCTGTTCTACGGCCGGCACCGATCGCTTGGCCCCCGACCGGCGTGTCTAGCACCTATGATGAACAAGTCGCCAATGACAGAAACGGAATACTAAAAGTAGAAGTTTATCCACCTACTTACTCATATTGGATATCGGCTTCGCTCTACACGAATAGGTCAATGCTCTTTTTCACAGAGCTAACACCCCAAGGCACCAAGTAGTATATCGTATTTTGGGACCGACCCCTTGCTCTCTGAAGACTATCCCGCCGCCGAGGAACATGTCACCTATTCCCAGTTGGAATTGATCTAACTGGCAGCTATGAATGCCACGTTCTCATGTCTAGTCCAGACCATTGCCCATGATATAAAGTCTATGACGGCAGTTTCGCAGATGGATCGTAGGACCGGCCGTATTGGGTGTTTCCGAGAGTTGGTCTGTCAATAATTCTGTCCAGCATAATACTCAATATATTACATAACGGTAAGTTAAAGACGGATGAGTCATGTGAGAATATCGGCGACTAATAGTCTCATAGAAATCCTTGCCTGCTCAGTGGTGTTTGTCTATTTTCAGTATTGGACTCAAGTTGTTCTATTTGAGTTATTTTAAAATAGCCTCACCCGATAACAGGAACCTCAACGACGGACCCCTCCCACTCTCCCTCGAGTTATTCGGCTCAAATGGGGGACGAGACCGGTGAATTCTATCACGTCTGCCGCCTTTTCCGCCGGGAATCTCGAAGGTCCCTCCTAGGCATCATCTATCATACCTAGAGGACAACGAAGTGGTCCATGGGGTATGTTGCTAAAACTTCGGGAGCTTGTATCTCGCAGTAAAACTAAGGGGAATGACCCCCCATGTCACGTAATACTAGTTTGCTTAGAGATCTAGAGCTATCGCCACGAGCTAGCCGCAAGAGAGGGCATATTCTCCCGGGGGCACAATGTATGTATTTCGGTAGTGTCAGTGATATCGTAACCCGACCTGAAGTGTAACCTAACTAGGCCGTGTTACCTCCATCTCCAGGTTAGCTCCCATTAGAAGATGCGACACGTTATGGTACTTGAAACCGAACATGTTTTTAGTTGCTTTTACTCTCCTTTAGCTTTGGATTCGCCGTCCAAGTTTCTGGGCCTTAGGGCGACGGCCGTTTTCATTGCGATCTACCTAATGTAAGGCTCTTCTTTCCTTTCTACAGGTAGCGTCCTTACACGTTGTTTGCAAGTAGTGTCCGTAGGGCTTGATCGATAGCTAGTATCTCTAGATAGCGTCCAATGCTACCAAAAGGGATTTATAAATGAAGTGTCTTAGTATTTAGTGCTTGTGTGAATACGATAGCCAGAACTTATATGGAATAAAGCCATCATTTAGTTGCTTCATACTCTTGCCATAGAGCAACCCCTTCAAATGTTCTAAATTGACGACGTAGATAAATGTAGTAACACACGGAATCGCGCATCATATAGTTGCATTACCTAGCACCGTCTAATATAAATAATGCAAAGGCAGAACTCTCGGTGCCGAATACGATAGGCCAAACTTAGAAAATGAAAGTCAATGCGCTATTATGTATAAGGCAAACTAGGTATGAGCAGCATATTGTTAAGCACCACTAATTCTTGCCTTAGTGCTCTTTCCTACTACCCGCTCATAAAGTAAACAGCAATCTTGCGTGTCATTGGTGTAAATCTGCTGGCGACGGTCAGCGAGAGCTACACAGCTACCAGCGAGCTTTTCTTTCTTTCTTTGTCCGGTACGGCATCTGATTATTTCACACTCATACTATCAACTTGATATATGACAGAATATCTATGATGCATATTTCACTTGGCTATACAGGACAAAGGTCAAGAGAAACGTGTATGTCGGGTGAACCAAACTGCCAGGTAAATCCGAAACCGATGGGTACTTTTCAGTGCTTGCTTTCTTAGCTACACAAGCTACTTATAAGCTTGCCTTCTTGTAGCCGTTTTCCTTGGCCCAAGTTGCAACATCTTCGCCGTCTCTTTGTAACCATGAGATTTTGCTGCGAATGGCGTCTTTGCTCTGCGCCAATGGCTGATCAAATGACTTCGTATCAATATCCTTGAAGAACTTTTCAACTCTCTCGAGTTGCTCGGGCTTCGCAAAGCTCGAGGTGCAGATTGTAACCATCGAACCTAGGATGGGCGGGTTGCCACTAAGACGTTTGTAGATCTCAGGCCATTTCTCGGTCAACCAGCTGAATACTGCCTCTATACCCTCAGCATGGCTACGAAGGCCACTAATTGGAAGATATATGTCCTGGCTCTTGACTTCGTTGCCCAATGTGAATTCGAGAGTTCGTTGAATGAGCTCAGGATCTTTAGCACGACCGATGCAGCGTAGAGCTGTGTTTCTTTCATCCGTATTGGTAGACGAGCGGAATATGTCCATAATAGCATCGTACTATTCCAAGTTTAGTTTATCCGTCAAGACAAGGGATGGGAGCGAGCTTACCTCTTCCTTTCCACCATACTTGAGAGCCATACCGAAGATGCTACCTCTGATATTAGGATGAATGGACGACTTATCGCCGGCTTTGTATTTGGCGAACATGTCCTTAGCCGCTGCGATGATCTCGCCATCACCTGCCATACCGGCGGCGCCAAAGAGCATAGCTTTGAATTGTTGCTCGACATGTCCATCCTTATCCGAAAATGTCCAGCCCAGCTTATGTGCCCTCTCGCTAACTAGATCTTTCACGAAGGCTTCGAGACCATCTTTAACAGCTTGGTCCTCAAAAATCCAAGCTGATTGGACAGTAGCCACTCGAGCGATGATTTCGCTCCATACTACAAACGACTCTTCTGTATCAAATCCTTTTAAAAGGTTGAGCACCCCCGATGTCTTTTGGTAGCCCGAAACTGCAAGGGCACCGGCATCGGCGATCATACCGGCGCGGTCTTCAACCGTCAACTTTCCTTCTTTAGCAGCCTGGCCTAGTTTTGTAAGTCGTTCCTGGCTGTAGGAAGTCCTATAGATGCTGGTGTGATTTGCGTTTAGCTTGAAGAAGTCCAAGTCTGGTAGTTTGTAGACACCTTCTCTTTCTGACAAGGTTAACGACTCATCGACGCCCGTTTTAGTTCGAAGCCCAAGGAACACTGGATAAAGAACCTTATCTTCTTCAGGCTTTGTGTCACCAGTCCTCAGGAACCGGTTTTGTTTTACATGGATGGTATTCTCGGCTATATTTTCCGTGACTTGGACGACCGGAAAGCCGACGTTCTTAGTCCAGATGGACATGATTTCTCTGACAGGTTTACCACTGGCATCTTCAAGAGCTGCCCAGAGATCGTCCGTTTGCGTGTTACCATAAGCGTGCTTTTTGATATATCGCCGGACACCCTCTAGGAAAACATCCTCGCCCAGATACGTCGAGATCATGCGAAGGACACATGATCCTTTGGAGTAGGAGATAGCATCGAAAATTTGGTCAACTTCGCTGGCACGCTTGACGGGTACTTCGATCGGATGACTGCTTCTTAACGAGTCCAGGCCTAAAGCACTCTGGAGGTTATCTGCAACGTAGTTCTCCCAAACCTTCCATTCCGGATAGAAGTGATTACAGCCTACGCCCAATATTAGTCCCACGATACCATTTTCAAATGCATTAGAGTAATCGACATACTTAGCCAGCTCATGAGCGTCGCAAACCCTTCATTGAGCCACAAGCCCTCCCACCAGTCCATGGTCACTAGATTTCCAAACCATTGGTGGGCTAATTCGTGCTGCACGACCTCGGCAACTCGTTCTTTCATAGCAGCACCACTCGCCTTTTCGTCTAGCATGAGATCTACGACTCGATAAGTAATCAACCCCCAGTTTTCCATGGCACCAGCAGCGAAGTCGGGAATGGCAACCATGTCCATCTTGGGCAAGGGGAAATCAGCGTCAAAAATCTTTTCATAGTATTCCAACGTCTGCGCGGCCAGCTCAAGGGAAAAGCGCCCATGCTCAATATTTGAGCTCGGAGGTGCATATACGCGGATGGGCACCCGAAACTTCTTGGTCTCGATATAATCGAGCTCTCCAATGATGAAGGCAACCAAATATGTAGACATGAGCGGAGTTGGGTTGAATTTCACCGCCTTTTTCGTTGTTCCACTCATCTCAGAGTGCACCTCGGTTTCAGAAGCCACGTCCATGTTGCTCAAGCACGTGAGATGCTTGTCAGCAATGAGAGTTATAGTAAATTTGGCTTTATGAGAAGGCTCGTCGAAGCAAGGGAACGCTCTTCGGCAGTCATTGGCCTCCATCTGCGTTGTAGCAAGGATACCTTCGGAGCCATCGGGCTTCTTATACGTAGAGCGGTAGAAGCCAGCCATTGAGTCGTTAAGCTGGCCCGTAAACTTGACCTCAAGCTGGGTCTTGCCCTTTGGAAGCGCATCCTGCAGTTCAATCTTGGAAACCTGGGTTGATTCGTCGTAGGTGATAGCCGAGGAGGACGTCACAATAGTATCTCCCAACTTGATATGGGCACTATGGACATCAATCTCGATAGTATGGAGGGAGATAGACCGTGTCTCTTCCTGGACGTCGAAGTCGATCACAGCCTTGCCCTCGAAGGTAAACTTGTTGAAGTCGGGCTCGAGAGTCACATCATAGTGCCGGGGGATCACGTTGGTGGGGAGCAGCTCTCGACCCGCGGTGGGATCGGGGTTGGCACCGCCAAAGTGCTCGGTCTCGCCAGCTAATCTGCACATGTTGTGTCTTCTGTAGGAGCAATACCGAACGAAAGAAGCTGAAGGAGAGGTAGGGGGTCGGGAGAGTCTGAGAGGAGAGGCTCTTGGAGGGGTTGAAGACGTCGTGAGGGAGGAGATGCTTGGCGTAGCTCGGGGAAGGGAACTATATAGATAAGGTGGCACGTTAGTTGGGTGTGGCCTGGGCTGGGATTGGGATGCCTCTCCACTGGCACTGGACAAGCTGAGGCTGTACTTACCTAAGACGGACGCCACTGAAATGATGGTTTTGTACCCACCGGCGCACATGTGTCGGATGTGTGTGTGGGCGGTGTAAGCGGACTCTGTTAGCGAGAGGGGAAGCTCGTGAGAGGCGCTCGACACGGGCGAGAGAGCGAAGAGACATTAGGTGCACGGGAAAGGGACGGGCGGTCTAGTATAATACAAGCAGGTCTACAACGAAGGAACTCTAAAGGTACAGTGTTGATGGGGTGGTCAGGACTTGGAAGGCTAACATCTAGTGTACACAAATAGAGGGGTAGCAGGAGGGGCAGTCGGCAGGAGTCCCTATTCGTGGCGGGAGCGGCTGCTTGGGGAGAGGGAATAGGATTCAGCAGGCACAATCCGTGTACTGTGGGTGCTGGCGCCGGTGCTGGTGCCGGTGCTGGTGCTGCTGCTGGTGCTGGTGTTGGTGCGGTGTCTGATCAATGTCTGTGGTCTCGAGCCCATCTTCCAGTTCCAGAGATTTTGGATGACGCCAAGGGCAGGCGTGCATATGCTGATTGGGTCTAGCGTTGCATACTACCAAGGTAGGACCCGAGAGATGAGGTACTACCTACGGAATGACAAACTTAAATGGCCAATTTAGTTCATGATCGTTGACCTCTACGCTCCGGAATATAGAGAAGTTGTTGTCTCATTATTCGTGCAACTTCGGACTACACGATAGTGAACTTGGCAGCGGAAAAGTGAACTTCCAAGTTGTTTGCTGATTGGTGCTTAGACTTCCAAGGTTGTTATACAGTTACATACATGGTAAGGTAGGTAGGTAGGTAGTACATGTGACAGCTGCGGGTAAGTGGATGATTTGGTGAAAGTGCCGTTATGGGGTCTCTGAAGGATAACTTCCAAGATTATGTATGGCGTTTCTACCGTAAAGAAGGCGGTTTCTAATTTCCACCGACGCTCTGAGCTTGTTTTCTTTCGTACAGTAGTCTAGCGATCTATTTGTTCCAAGGTTGTCTCACACCAGGGCTTTGAAAACTACCCAGCTGGTAGACAATCTTTACAGGTATTTTAAGTTGCGAAAAGATCCGCGTGGTTGCAACTTACCATACCTTGGTACTGCTGTAGGTAACTGTACAGTACCTGCCATAGTGGGTAGGTAGGAGGTAGGTACATAGCACTGGCCTGGCACTGGGTAGCCAGTAACATGGCACTAGCTCCAATGTGGAGAAAATGTCCGATTTGGTGGGGCTCGTACATGTATCCACTATTCAGATGCAACGCCAGTGCCGCTCGGATGCGCGCCTTTGCCATGATGCATCATCCCAAAACTTGACCTTCAGCAATCCAAGAATCAGGCCTACACAATGGGGATACAGCCTCGTTCCGGATCTATCGTTAACGGTGGGGGGGCCGCACCGAATGGCGCTAACGGCCAAAGGAAGAAGCAACCCTTAGATATCGAGGAGATCTTGCGAGCGAAAAAAGCTGCCGACGCGGCTGCAGCGAAACCCCGATTCATCCCAAAGGCCGAAAGAGAGCGACGCGAGCGGGAGCAGAAGCAGAAGGCGGAAGAGGAAAAACGCAGACGACAAGAACCCGATAAGCGAAACACATGGACTACCGCCCATCATGATGTATTGCGCCGCGACACCCAGCGAGACCCCCAGTCTACTGTACCAACAGGGCCGAGGGCTATGCGCCATGGAAGACACGGCAGCGAGCACGAGCCGCCCAAGACATCTCATGATTCCAAAAGGTCTGGCCAGAAGAGGAAAGCACCCGAAGAAGACGAGTCCGCCCAGATTCGAGCAAGATATATGGGTCCAGAGTTAAACCAGTCGACATTCTCCGCTAAGAAGAAGTCGAGAAGGCACAGGGATAAATTCAACTTCGACTGGGATCCCCGCGACGACACGAGTCAAGGGGATGCGCTCATCCATTCAGAGCAGGTGGCAATGCCCATCAGGGACGGTGGTCTTCTTTCAAAGTACCAGGGCTTGGTCGAGGAAGAGGACTTGAAACGTGCCAAGTATATCATGGCAGGTGATCTAGAAACAGGCAGAGAACGTGCAGAGCAGTTGCTTGAAATGGCGCTGGGGGCAAAGGAAAGGGCAAATCGAAACAACTTTGGAAAGCACTGGTCGGAGAAGAAGCTGGAGGATATGCGCGAGAGGGACTGGCGAATATTTAAAGAGGACTTTGGTATTTCAACAAAAGGTGGTCTCCTACCGAATCCAATGCGCAGCTGGAAAGAATCTAGCTTGCCTCGGAGACTGCTTGAGATCGTTGCCAAGGTTGGTTATGACGAACCGACTCCCGTCCAGCGCGCTGCGATTCCTATTGCTCTGCAAGCTCGGGATCTTATTGGTGTAGCTGTCACGGGTTCAGGAAAGACGGCTGCTTTTCTCTTACCCTTATTGGTTTACATATCCGACTTGCCACCGCTGGACGAGATCACGAAAAATGATGGACCATACTCCCTCATTATTGCGCCTACTCGAGAGTTAGTTCAACAGATCGAGACGGAAGCCAGAAAATTCGCGGAGCCGCTAGGATTTACCGTCGTCAGCCTGGTGGGTGGTCACTCACTGGAGGAACAGGCATTTGCGCTTCGAAATGGTGCCGAGATCATCGTTGCCACCCCCGGTCGTCTAGTCGACTGCATTGAGCGTCGACTACTTGTTTTGTCCCAATGTTGTTACATCATTATGGACGAAGCGGATCGTATGATAGACATGGGTTTTGAGGAACCCGTCAACAAGATTCTCGATGCGCTCCCTGTGACCAATGAAAAGCCAGATACTGATGCTGCAGAGAATGCGCAGCTCATGAGCCGACCTCTGGGAGGTAAGGACCGGTACCGACAAACGATGATGTACACGGCTACTATGCCGTCGGCTGTTGAAAAAATTGCCAAGAAGTATCTACGTAGACCAGCTACCGTCACTATTGGTAACGCCGGCGAAGCCGTCGATACAGTTGAGCAGCGAGTCGAATTCGTCGCCGGAGAAGATCGTCGCAAGAAGCGCCTGCAAGAAATCCTAACGTCAGGCGAATTCGCCGCCCCGATCATCGTGTTTGTCAATATCAAACGCAACTGCGATGCCATTGCGCGCGAAATCAAACATATGGGGCTTTCAACGGTTACGATGCATGGAAGCAAGACTCAAGAGCAGAGAGAACAAGCCTTGGCATCAGTACGCAGCGGAGCTACTGAGGTTCTTGTGGCTACAGATCTGGCTGGTCGTGGTATCGACGTCCCAGATGTGTCCCTTGTTATCAACTTCAACATGGCAACAAGCATCGAAAGTTACACACATCGTATTGGTCGTACCGGTCGTGCAGGTAAGAGCGGCGTAGCCATGACATTCCTTGGCAATGAAGATGCAGATGTTCTGTACGATCTGAGACAGATGCTCTCGAAGAGCTCAATTTCGAAAGTACCCGAGGAGCTACGAAGACACGAGGCGGCCCAACAAAAACCTAATAAAGGTGGCTTCAAAAAGATTGAGTAGAGTAGGGGCGGCGATGGACAGATTGACCGAGATAAAAGATTAGCAATTACGCTTAAGATACCATGATAATAAATGCCATAAGTTCAATCACTGGCTTTCACAATCAATGTATTGGCAATAGGAGAAGAACTGGACCTGCTATAGCTATCCAAGCAGTTGGCCGGCGTCAAGTATACATTTCCACTTAACTTTTCTACATCCCAGCAGTCTGCTGGTATCAATGTGAACTATACAGCATAGAGCCGAGATAAAAAGGTAGTTTCACAAACAATCTATTCATGGTCTAGATGTAGGTATCGAAGAATGTTGCTTCGAGATGTCATTCTTTGCGTTGACACTTATTCGACGATCCGGTGGCAGCTGATGACCCACTTAACCTTCAACTATATACTATGTAGGCGTCATTGTGGCCAATCACGCTGCCGGGTTAGACCCCTGGCGCTTGAACCTGATTTGAAGCGTCTCAATCCAATCTTTTATCGTGGTTAGCTATCAATCGCTCTGTGCCGAATCTGAATTTCCGGACGGGTGGCTAGAGACGTCCCTTGCGAAGGGCGTTGCCTCCCCACGACCAAGATGGCGACAAACATGCGCTTCGTCGAGCTCGCGAAGCAGATGCACCCACGTCTGCAGCGCTTCTTCGCCAAGTACCCGCCGAACCAGATCCTGCCGACATCGACGCGGACCAACACGATCAAGGACGGGGCCACGCCGAACCCGTTCCTGCCGCACAAGCACCCCGTCACCGGCAAGTGGCACGACCCCGAGTTCTCGCTGCGGCGCCAGGCCGAGCTCGTCAAGCTGGCCCGCGAGGAGGGCGTCGAGGAGCTCCTACCCTTCACCTCCAAGGGCACCGAGGAGCGCATACGGCACAGGGTCGAGCACGGCCTGCGGGTGCGCGGTACCGGCGTCGGACAGAAAGTCAAGGGTCATCTGCACGAGAGAATGCTGGCTGCAAAGTACGTTGGCATCCTCTTGACTCCCGGGAATCACGGTACCCGTGCAATTCCGAGGTTGGGACGCACGCTAACAAGTCGAATAGGATGGAGAAGAGGAGAGAGGCAATGCTGGGTATGCCCAGGCTTATACGGGAATGGAGAAAGGTGTGTTTCCTACCCAGGCGGGCTTTTGGGTAACTGTCCCATTCAACTGACCACTTTTCTATTATAGGCAGGAAGCAGGTGGAACAAATTTCCACGATAAACGAGGAGGCATTCGACTTTTTACGATTCATCGACTATGTAGTCGAGTGTACGACGTTATGTATAAAAGTGTACCAAAGGTGTTCTGTTACACTAGAATATCAAAAAGCCGAATTGGGATGTCAGAATTACCTCCTTATTGTGCCTCTATGGTTTGGTTGATAGCTATCAATCTGTCTGGTACCATTTGCCTAGAGAAACAAACAAGCGTGTTGCTGGCTCTACTCCAGACATTTATTTTGCTCTGCGTGGGTTGTCTTGACCAACTCGGATGAAAAGCTCTAGGAGGGCTCACGTGACCCGCTCAGCCAATTCATCGTCCGACCCCAAAAACCGGTTTTCAATGGGGCGCCGAGAGGATGATCTCAACTTACACGCATCTCCAGCCCTTCAGACCCTCCCGCCGTACTTGTTCATTCTCTTCTACTAAACCGCCAATTGCCACTTTTCTCATGCCAGTGACACATATTAAGCAAGAAGGCATTGACGAAACGCATCCAGAGACAAAAAAAAAATTAGTCAAATGCCACCCACAATATCACGGACCTCGGCGGAGCCAACGCTCTATGAGATCCTAGCACTAACACCAAAACGCCTCGAGGGCCAAGCATCCGCCGCGCAGCAAAAGGCTATCAAGCAGGCGTATCACAAGGCGCTTCTCAAATACCACCCGGACAAGAACCCTCAGGACCCCTCCGCCGCACCATCGCCTAGGACCCAATATAATAAATCATCGAGCGGCGGCGGCAGCTCAAGCACTCCCGCCTCCTCGGTCCCTAGGTCCCAGCTCACTTACACCGTAGACCAGATCCAGCATGCGTACAGCGTGCTGTCGGACGCGCAGCAGCGCCGGGAGTACGACCGCCAGCTCCTCCTGACGTCGTCCTCGTCATCCTCCTCCACATTCGCCACATCCTTCTCGTCGACGACGGAGCAGAAGCACTCCGTGTCGACGCGGTTCCACACGGGCGTGGAGACGGTGGACCTCGACGACCTGGACTTCGACGAGCGGACGGGAGTGTACTTCGGGTCGTGCCGGTGCGGCAACGCGCGCGGGTTCCAGTTCACCGAGGCGCAGCTCGAGGAGTACGAGGAGGACCTCGTGCTTATGGTGCAGTGTCTGGACTGCAGTCTCTGGATGCGCGTCTTGTTCGATGCGGCTGAGGAGTCTGACGACGAGAATCAAACTTACGGGCACAACCATGCTGAAGTCAACAATAGTCAGCAGCCGATAGTGGCAACCCAAAATCAAGATATATCGACAGCAGACCGCCGCGGTAGCCACAGCGTTAGCGGGAGTGGCAAGGGCTGGAGGTTCAACGTCAGCTTCAACTGGGGAATATCGCTATCTGCGTCTGGCTCCGCAACTGCAAATGCCAGCCCACAAGGCCGGGTCTAATGCATGTTTTATACATTCGCTTGCAATGTCAAAAAATAAATCTATACGAACTAAGGGTATGTATGGGTACTGCTTTATATATTTAATTTGACTCTCGCCTGATGTCCCAGGGGCTTTGTAAACATAGTACTACAGCATATTGTGTGGCAAGCATGTTCAATAGCTCGAAATAAGTTCGACATTGTTTTAAGCCAGCATTGATTTAAGGTTGTTAGCAAGTTATTATCTAGGTACTTGAATCTTAGATAGCAGACATTATGCTTGCCCAAGTCTTATTATTTGGAATACACTATCTAAGCAAACCCAAAGCTAAGGGTTCGTGTATCCCAATTTTAAGTCTTTACTAAGTGTTAGTATTCACACCCGTGTTATAGACAGGTATTAGAGCTATAGTGTGATCACGACGTTTGGTGCAAACAGCAACTCTCTCCAATCATACACATCTACTTGTATAGCTGCTCATCTTTGTGCGAGCGGGAATCTGGCACGGGATACAATTTTTATTGTCCAGATGAGTTTATTAGAGTCTAAAAGGCAAGCTTACGGCGCGGAAACTTCCAAAGCTCTTTAGCCCTTTGCCTGTAAGAAAGGAGAACCCCTCCAAGGTCTTTGTCTGTGTACTCCACACATGAAAAATATGCCGAAACTGATTGAGTTCACAAGCAAACACTCCGTGACACCAGAATCCACCCAGGTCCACAACCAACCCCTTTAGATCGCCAGAGTTGTACGGTAGGTGAAATTTTTACTCAGCAGCCTTAGGCTCCTCAGCTGGGGCCTCAGCTGGCTTCTCGGCGTCTTGGGCCGGGGCCGCGGCAGTTTCTGCAGGAGGCTCAGCCTCAGAAGAAGTCCAAAGAGTCTGAGTGTAGCCGTCAGCAAGCAAATCATATAGCAAGGAATCAATCGGATGCATACCAAGTTGTCACGTAGAAGTTGCATGATGAGAGTTGAGTCCTTGTAGCTTTCCTCGCTCAGGGTATCAAGTTCTATGAATATGGATTAGCATTTGAAGCTACCGCATGGCTAAAATCATGACATACCAGCAATGGCATCGTCAAAGGCCTGCTTGGCAAGATGGCAGGCTTGGTCGGGAGCATTCAGGATTTCGTAGTAGAACACAGAGAAGTTGAGGGCAAGACCCAGGCGGATGGGGTGCGTGGGAGGCAGCTCGGTCTGAGCAACCTCCGTGGCAGCCTTATAGGCCTCGAGGGACTTATCCGCAGACTCCTTGCGTCGGTCGCCAACAGCAAACTCAGCGAGGTAGCGGTGGTAGTCGCCCTTCCTATAGTAAAGGTCAGTATCATGTCATATCAAGGCCTACGAACAACATCCTAGAATATATCTGGAGTGCTAGAGACTGGGCACGCACATCTTGTGGTAGAAGACCTTGGACTCCCCGGACTTGGCAGATGGGATGAGGTGCTTGTCGAGGACATCAAGAATGTCATCACAGATCTTTGCAAGCTCGGCCTCAATCTTCTGACGGTATTCTTTGATCAAGCCGACCTGGGATGAGTTGCCCTTAGACTCCTCCTTCTGCTCGATGGAGGTGACAATTCTCCAAGAAGCACGGCGAGCACCGATTACATTCTTGTAAGCGACGGAGAGAAGGTTGCGCTCCTCGACGGTTAGATCACGGTCTTCGGAGGCGATGATCTTCATGTTCTCAACCATTTCTGGCAAAGGACAATCAGCTGTGTGTCTTGGGACCTAAAAAGTGTCTTGTTTTGACGACATACCCTCATAGCGCTCAGCCTGTTCGGCTAGCTTGGCGAGATACACAGCATCCTCGTGACCCATCTTGTCGGCGTGGTGTTAGGTGTAATCGAGACTGGGAGTGGAAGTGTTAGCAAAACAAGGAAGCCTCGCAACCAGGCAATTTGAGACAAAGATGCGGTGGAGGCGGTAGATGGGAGACAGGAACAAGAGTGCGCAGGCCGTGATGTGTAGGGGATGATAGGTAGGATCAGTGCAAGACGCGACAGCAGGGTTAGGCAATGTTTAGGGTACAATCACAACAAGGAGGCGCGCTCTGTTTGTTCTAAAAGGAGGTCGGGGGGGAATCGAGGGACCTAGAAATCCAGACAACCATGTGAACAACAGAGATGAACCCCCCCGCAATGAGTGGGGTGTGCGCCTACCGCTAAAGGATGGACTACGCGTGAACAAGACGTGAAGAATCGGTATAGGGCTTGTCGCACAGGGCGATTGAAGGTGATGATGGCTAGCAGAGGGCAGTAGAAGTTGGGGATGGCGATTTAGAACGTGTCCAAGGTGGTGACAAGTTGCAACGGCGGGCAGACGAGGCGGTCGAGATGCGGGAGTGGGAGTGGGCGTGGGCGTGGGCGTGGGCTTGGGCGATGACGACAGGTGCGGCCAGGCGGGAGGGTTTGGGAAATGCTGGGTTGCAGGCCAGCAGAGCAGGGAAGGGGGACGTACGCTACGGTGGTGGGTAGGGCACAGGGCACGGTGAGAAAGGGAGGGACGGAGGGACAGCTGTGAGAAGCAGAGAGTAATATACCTTGACTATAGATGCGAGTTGGCAGTGGTGTTGGTGGTTGGTGGGTGAGTAGGGGAACTTGACGTAACAAGAGAGAGCCTTGCGCAGATGTGATGCACAAGAAAGAAACAAGGAAGCGCAAAAAATTGAGGAAGGGAAGGGGAGGGAGGGAATTGGATAGGCGCCCTGGAAGGTGAATGAGGTCTTGCATTGTTGTGGTGCAGGCTGCCTGCTGCCCGCCGCCCGCTGCTCGCTTGGGACAAGTAGGTACCTACTACCCGTACTCCGGTAGTGCAGTGGTGCAATGCCGTAGCGCGCTGCAGCTGGGGAAACAGCGGGTAGGTGGTAGTCCAGGCCACGCGCCCCCAACAATCCTCAAAGCCTTTCATGCTACCCACAGTATGTCCCTAGGTAGGTACCTTCCTAGGTACCAACACCTGCCTGGGAGGTTTCCGTTGTGCCGTCATAGCTAGTAGTACCCTTCGATAGCTGAGCTGTGAAGTGGAAACAGAGGTACTCCTATTTAGCCAGTACCTTGTAACAGGGGAAGAGTACCTACTTCGGTATGCAATAAGTTGCCACGTGCCTATCATTTGATGTTGTTCATGTTGCTATAACTTTAAGGCTGTAAAAGCCTTACTATACTATACATTCCTCTTTAACCTATAAACATACTATTACAATATTACACTACAAGATTTTTTTGGTTTGTTTTAACACAACTATATAAAGTAATGTTAACTTTAAAAGTGTTATTATTTACTTGTATTATTAAGATATTAATAGTTTATATATAGTAAATAAATAGTTTAAATCTTTTTCTTAATATAGTTATTATACAGCTTTACAACATAGCATTGTTAATGCTGCTTGATGTGGTTTGATATATTGCAGTGGTTTAACACTAGATGCCTCCATTGTGTTTAAGTAATCCACGACTTGCCTGTGTTTAACAAGACAAATACGCTTGACTTTGCTGCACACAGCTATGCAGCTTCACTTAAAGGTTATAATATATCCATTGATGCTTCTGCTCCTATGTAGAACATGAAGTCAGAATGTGAAATTATTGTGAAGGTAAAGGTGACTTAGGTATTCAGTTGTGCTAAGGCGAAGTTGGGTTGCCAAATAAGTAAGAAGGCAATTAATCAATGGGTGGGAAGAAATGCAATTCAAGGCGACCTCCGAAGCATAAGCCAGCCATAACCTATCTACATTGGTAAGGTACCCTTGGTTAGGTACTAGACTGATGACATCGACACTTCGCTCTACGTCAGCATCCCACCAGTCCAGCTAGTGGCTGGTGATCCATAAGATAAGGAGATACTTACCTATCTCAAACATACATGTAGCTATACCTTAACTGTCACCAGGTGTATTATACATATGGAATTCTACATACTAAGTAGGTCACAATGGAAGCATGGTAGATTAGACACGGGCTAGAAGTATACTAATGCAAAGGATAGATATTCCAGACGATTCCAAGGCTAGGCCTTTGCCCGCTTTAGATAGATATATTATGCCCGCCTTACTGTGTGTAACAAATTCAATGCACTTCTGATTTCTCCACTATCTTGAAGCCTTGCGCTGCTCACCAGGTCATTTTGCCTGGACGTGCTTCTCATGCGTTCCGTCGTCATTTGTCACACGATCCCTTCCCTGCGATAGTCCTAAGCATTATATCACCACCACGTAACCAGCGAATAGGAAGACGATGCTCCCAATACAGCATCAGTTGAACACAAATGATTGAGGTGGTCTATACCTAATAGCATACCCCGTTGTTTTTTATGAGTGCAGTGCAAAATTAATTCCTTATGAAACATGCGTGATTATAGTGAGTAGGAGCTATGCCTAATATAGTATATTAGGGAAGATTAACGGGCAAGGTATAGATTTGCCTTCGAGTCGCCTTCACTTCAAGATGCCCTCTGAGGACAAGAAACGGCGTCAGGTTAGGTGCTTATAAGTAGGTACCTATCGCGCATATACGGGCGGGGCTGGTGCTTAGAGTGAGTGACCTGAGCATCTAAGCCAAGAATGCCCCGCGGCCATGATTCCGCCCGAGGCACCACCTCAAGAAATGGCCTGAGCTTTTTGATAGCTCCGCTCCGCCTTAACCCGACTTCAGGCCAATCAATCAGCTGTTTGAATCAACTGCCTCAATCTTCCAACTAAACTACAGCTGCGTCATTCCACAACACACGTCAAAACTTCGATCCGGCAACAACACACCACCAAGGTATGTAATGCTCTGATGTATGGAATTCACAAGCGCATTTTCTTCAGCTTCTCTCCCTGTGTTAATTAACTTCTATTTCCTCGCCCTATGAATTTAATCGGCAATATTGTCCAACAACCCCTTCCACAACTACATTTCATCAGAGAGCACAATCCCTTGCGAAACGGACCGGCTAATAAGCATCGCTTTCCTTCGTTTCAGATTCAAAATGTTCCGCCAGACTCTCACCAAGATCCCCTCTCGTGGTGTCTCTTCCCGAGCTTTCTCAACCACTATTCGAGCTATGGCTGCCGGTGATACCGGTGCTCCCCCAAAGACGGGTGGCCAGGGGTACGTTCCCATCTCTACGAACCTATATCAAAGACCTCGAAACACGTGGCCCCCCTATCTATTCACTGGACGATTAAGAGCATGGATGTCAAGAGACGAGGGATACAAGCTGCTAGCCCGATCTCAGCAAAGCAAAAAGAAGTTGTTACCGGAGTTATGATTCCAATGCTACGACTAGCTCCTATATGCCCTGCATCCCCCCTTTACTCATTAAAACATTGTCGGTATCAATGCAGTTGGAGCAAGAGAGACTGACTCAAGCTATCGTACAATAGGGACGCCTTCCAGCGTAGAGAGAGGGCCAACGAGGACTACGCCATCCGCCTGCGTGAGAAGGAGAAGCTCCTGGAGCTCCGCAAGAAGATCACCGAGCAGCAGGACCACCTCAATAAGCTAGCCGACCACATGTGAGTTTCCTACTTCTTATCCCTACAGCTCTTCTCTTCAGTCGCTTGATAGGTCTTTTGGTCTATGTGGATGAGTCCTGGGCACAGCTTCTCACAGCAAATTTGCTCTGGTCTCTGTTCACAAGGAAACTACGCTAATACGTCTTTCTCCTACAGCGACGAATTGGCTAGAGAGCAGGGTGGCGAGAAGAACTAAAAAATTTTAATTTCGTTGGTTCTGCATGTATTTCACGGATGACTGGTTGACATGGGATCAAGCTGTGGGTTACCGGGTTTGGGTCGAGGAACAGGGAAAATAATGCGTATCTTAAACCGCTCATCTCTTCGGTATTACCCATAGTGTACATACATACAGTTTCCGCATGTCGTATGGATTGTACTCCGAATTCTTCAATACCAAAGCGCCTCTCGCCTCTAATTACATGCCATCGTTGCTTTTCATTGCTGTTGCCTGATACCTGGGCGATTCCTCAATTCCACCTGTACTTGGTAGATGCTTGCCGGCAAGAACAATGTTTGTCACAAAATCCAAGTAACATTACCTGCGTCCCATATAAGACCGGTAGAAGCTATCGGCATTATCTTGTTCAAGACCCCCATACTGGCTGCCGATTTGACTGCTCGCCTTTTGCGCAGCTGCCACCTTCGCTTGCAATGCTGCAGCATTTGTATCAATCCACTGAAGCTGTGTAAGGTGTCCATTCAGAACACGCACAATCTGACTCAACTAGAGCACCCATTAGTACACATATATCGAAAGAACAAGGGAATTGCAGAAGACGTACCGGATCATCAGACTTGCTACCTTTACTAACAGCTCCCGATATGTCATTGATTTCCTTGATCATCTTGGTCAAATCCCGGCCCATCTCATCCAGACGCTCTGTGATCTTTTCGGCCAGCTTGTATGTTCGCTCACGCTCCTGATCAGGACCAGCAAGCTGCTCACCAGGACCGATCTGTTTAGAAAACAGAGCGTCAACTTCGACCTCGTACTTGTCTAGCCAAGATTCTAACTCTTCTTGCTGACTCTCCACAGTCACAAGGTGTCGCTCAACTTCGCGGCTGGCCTTCTCCGCCTCAAACGTGTTAAGATACAGTTTCTGGATCTTATCGCCATTCTCAACGAGTAAACGATCCCAGGCGGCGACTTGAGAGGCTTGCTCTTTAAATTCTTTCTGGTATTTAGACAAATCTGTAGCCCAGCGGTTTAGAATCTCATCCATGGTCCTATTCTTCAGACGCGCCATGGAAGAGGTCGGGCCACTCGTTGATGCGCCTAAGGCAGTTGTCTGAGAGGCCGCAGGCTTTGGTGGGGCCGATCCTGCAAGTGGCGCAGCCTTAGCCGTGTTACCGAAAAGTGAACCGGCTGATGGCGCTGCAGTGGCCGTGGAGGCTGTAGCGGTGTTGGCGGCGGAGATACCACCGGCAGCCGGTGTGCCAGTACTAGGGGCCGCGGTTGTAGCCGTAGAAGCAGCTGTAGTCGACGCCGGCGTTGTACCGAACAGACTTGACGGCTTTGGGGTGGCTGAAGCAGTGTTGCTGGTAGCCGGTGTCCCAAACTGGGACTTTGGCGGCTCAGTGGTGGTTGCGCCAGTCGTTGGCTTGTTCGCATTTCCAAAAAGTGAACTGGTTTGCGTTGAGGGCGCGGGTGCTGAGGTACTAGGCGTTTGAACTGTGTTGGTAGAGTTGGGGAACAGGGATCCCCCTAATGGCGTTGAAGCAGCTGTATTTCCAAACAGAGAAGTTGGCTTAGCTGGCGCGGCGGTCTCGGCAGGTTTTGATTGTGCCTGTTGCCCGAAGAGGGAATTACTGCCTGCACCAGCCTTGGGACCGGCACTTTCCGTGGTTGCTGGCTTTGCACCAAACACAGACGTAGATGAAGGCTCGGCAGGTTTTGCGGCGCCAAAAAGAGAAGTACCTGTTTTCTGAGGTTGGCCAGCAGCGGGAAATAGTGAAGAGGATGATTGAGCTGTCGCAGGTTTTGGCTGCGAGGTAGGCGGGTTGGTAAACAAGCTGAAAGGTTGGGTCTCCTTTTTCTCGCCCTGCTGGGCAGGGGGGAACAGGGATGAACCACTCTGAGTCGTAGTATTGGGTGTGTTAGCGAAAAGCCCTAAACCACCAGACGGCTTAGAAGACGTGTTTGTCGGAGGTGCGCTTGCGGGTGTTGTGGAATTGAGGGAGAACATGGGTTTTGCGGGTGTTGCCTGGGCGGCAGACGGGGTGTTAGAACTTGTGGCACCAAAGAGAGAACCCCCGGTAGCAGCACCGCCTCCCCCGAATATTCCACCCGGTTTGCTCGCAGAAGTTTCTTGATTACTGGCAGGCTTCGCCTGGCCGAATAGGCTGCCGGCGGGGGCTGCTGTGGTCGGTGTCGTGCTGGATACAGTGCTATTCGCGGTAGGCGTGTTGCCGAAGAGACCGCCGGTACCGGTTCCGGTCGACGTGGCAGCTGGTTTGCTCCCAAACATGCTGGAGCTTGACGGTGTCAGTGTTGAGCCTCCAAAAACACTTCCACCGGCGCCTCCACCTAACGGTGTAGTTGAGCCAGAGGTGGCGCCGCCCGTGGCTCCGAAGAGCGGCTTCTGTTCGCCCGGTTTTGTGCCTGGAGTTCCAAACAAACTCCCACCTGGAGTGCCCGAAGAGGCAGTCGCAGCACTGTTGCCCCCACTCGCTGTGTTTCCAAAGGAGAAAGTAGGAGTGGTTTTCGATTGGTCGCCGAAAAGACCGCTTGATGTCGCTGGTGTTGTCGACGACCCAAACAACCCACCGCCGGCTGACGCACTGGAGGTGGTTGCATTGTTGTTGGCCCCAGAAGAGCTGGAGTTGCCGAAGAGGGACATTGCGCGATCCTGGCTGTGCTATGCCGTGGCAACGTGGGAATACAGGCGGCTCGGGCCCGGGAGGCTGTAACGCGTGCGAAGGTGGAATGTGATGGTTCAATCAGCGGCCTCTCGGAGACGTCCACATCCGCCTGCCCAGGTCGCTCGCTCAGAGTCCACAGGGTTGGGTTGGGTTGTCGGTCGTGCTGCGCAGGTAGAGACGGAGAGGATGACCAAAAGGGACAGTGGCGTTCCGCAGCAATGATGTGAGGGCGACGCTTGGTTGGCCCAACACCTCGGTCACCTTGGCAATCTAGAAAAATGTCGACACGCAACTTCCAACTTTTTGTGCGGCAAGCTCAATCAGCTAGGATGATACGCGCTGCTACAGTTCCCTGGCAGAGTGGGCCAAAGGCAGCAGGTGGCTGGCAACTGATTCAGCTCGTGGAGCTTGAGCCACACTACACCACCTGCCGTACCTACCTAGGTACCACTCACCCACCCGAGCCACCTCGCAGGCTCACACTACCACAGCACGTGAGCCACAACACTATACCTGACGTACAGTACTTCCAAGATTGCGCAGATACCCGTGTACCACCCGTGCAGGAATGGTTTTACCTAAGTCTTAGGTACGTCCATCATTGCCGAGTTAGTCCTCAAATAGGCCCAAGCGGTCTAGACTGCCAGCTACCTAATGTTTTGCTGCAGTCTAGACTGCTGTAGGTAGCCTATCTAGTACCTCAGGTAGGCGATCGATCGATCCGTCAACTAACAACCAACTATACGGTCGATACTCTCCAGCACTCTCCTCCACTGTCCACTGATGGTCTGAGAGCACCGCAGCTTCATCATCCGATGAAGGTTCAATGTCCCCGATCCTCCAACTCCAATCCCGATCTTGAGCATCCGCCCTCATCCCCGAGGGAGCAGAGCAGGTCATTTCCCAAGTAGGGCCCCATTGATTTACAGCGAAGCGTGAGTGAGCTTTCTCTGTGCATCACCACCCGGCACAGACAGGCTGCACAGGCTTCAATCAACCTCCACCCCTGACATATTGTACCTGTATGTCTCATCTCTGGACGGCCACGCTACTGTACTGCAAAGCTTAAATCCATTGGCTACTTCAACACTGCGTCCTCTCCCAGCTGCTAGCCGAGCAGCTCTCCTACCCCTCAACCGTCGTGCAGCAACGCCCTCGAGTCTTCATCTGAACCAAACGCCCTTCTGCACCCCAAGCACTGGTTGATTCTTGCTCGCCAGTGTGCAATATAGGACTTGATATCTCCCGCGCGCTACGTCCCCCGACCGACATGTCTGGAGAGCGCCGGCCTTCTTCCAGTCTCGAGGCGCCGGAGAGGACAGGGACCGATGACCCTGGTGCGCACGAGTTGGGTAAGCTCATATCTTTGTCCTACACTTCCTTCCACGGCCCTCAAGTTCAAGATCTAACCCGTGCTGTGATAGAAGCCTCCGATTCAGACGAGCACTATTCCGATGCTCAGTCATCTCCCAAAAATAGCACCAGGGCTGTTTCCCCCATCCCCAGGACCCGAGTCGAAAAGGTAGACGACGAACCCTCCTACGGAGAAGTTCCGGGCACTGAAGCCTATGCAAAGAGAACAGAAGACGCCTCGCCAGATGAAATAGCCATTGTGCCGGGCGAGCAGTCTCCGCCTACATCAAGCCAGGCCGTTGCGCTCGGAAATGCTACGATTCCCAAAACCGTGGTCGACGAGACTGACGACGTTCCTGGTTCTTTGACCCATGATCATCATGAACACTTGCATCAGGCAGATGCCATGCCAGACATCATTCGGAAGCCCGATGGCACTAGTGAGACCAACCCTACTGCTGCTTCGCTAGACGTCAACACACAAGACACCGGTACGACAGCCAAGTCCTCTTGAAATCCACACTGCCATTGACCGTGCCTTCGTAGATGACATGGCTATGAACCAAGCATTAAAGTCCCCGCCAACACACAGACGGAGGAAATTATCAGCAGCCAGATCAATCGCAGGTGTTCGCGACGAGGAGACGAATGATAATGATGACGATTTTGGCGACTTTGACGAATTCGAAGAGGGCGACGAAGATGCGGATTTTGGCGATTTTGATGACGGCTTCCAACAAGCCGAAGCACCTTCAACAGCTCAGCCGCTGACGGGCGGGCCACAAGTCTCTATACCTTCCTTTGTGTGTTTAGTACCCTTCTTAGGTAGCCTTATTACAACTATGCTGACTTTTGCGTGCTTAAAGCCAATATTAGATCTCGATGGGCTAGATTCTGAAGACATCTTAACCGCTTCCGAGCCCTACTTGGATGCATTATACCCACCTGATGTACTCGAGATTGCTCCTCTTTCCTCGCCACCGAACGACAATCCAATATTCTTTAACCCGAGGAGCGCATCATTATGGTCACAACTAGCTGCGCCACCTCCTCTTCAGCCTCCTGACTGGATCCGTTCCCGCATCAGAAGACTCTTTCTAGTATCGCTTGGAGTGCCTGTAGATCTGGACGAGATTCTGCCTGCGTCCAAACAGAAAAAACTGGTCCTCCCATCCCTCCATCGGGTCACGTCAAACGGCTCGCTGAGGACTTCCACGGACTCACGTTCTGTGTCTCGACTACGGAAATCGGACGCCAACGGATCGTCCGTCTCAGTAGACTCACAAGGGAAAGAGAAACCCAGATCTCGCTCGAAAAAGCGGAAGGCTCCTCACCAACTACCTGAGTTTGATTTGGTTGCGGCGAAACAGCTGTGCGCTACAACGGAAGAGGCTCTGAGAGGGATGACCGACATCGAACTTCAGCAACACGTGAGGAAGCTGAAAGGAATGGAGGTATTAGCAAACGAGGTGCATGAATTCTGGAAGAAACGCACAGACGAAAAAATCGGCGACAGAGAGGCGTTTGAGGGTGTCATAGAAAACTTGGTGAAGCATGCACGGAAAACAAGGAAATGATGGAAGGATACCCCCGAAACTAACTTTAATCTAATGATAGTATAATGCCTAAACACGAAGATCCCATTACACTTAATGGTTTACATATCACCAAACACCATCTGTGTCTTAAGCCTCCCTGCTACTTACCTGTCCATGCACCTATCTATCATCGACCAGAAGCATTAAAAATGAAGAAGGGGTAGGGTAGAACTTAGTTAACAACCCCTCGAGATCTCGATACGGCCAAGCATGACACGCGTAGCAGCCATATTTCACAGTGAGATGGATGTTGTGTTTTCTGTCCAAACTTAGCATTAGCACAGTGAGGCGGTATATATATACATATATACATGTGTTAAAATGCATCAATTCAAATAGGGAGTGCCTAGGTCACATGATGCCACATTTTCTCTTAGCAACATGCTTATTACCTACCACCCGCACAAGAGAAATAAGAGAAAATATAAAAAAAATTATTCCTCAAGTCAGAAAAAGTAGAAACGGATATGAATCCGAACGTATTTGACCTCGCTGGGGGTCGAACCCAGAATCTCCTGATATCTAAGGAGACTTGTGGAGCTCCTATCGTAGTCAGACGCCTTGCCATTGGGCCACGAGGCCGTTGAATAAAAACAGTCGCTATCATGATTTATAATGTAGCAAATGGATACAGTGGTTATTGGAGACGGTTCGTACATAGTCTGTCTGCACTGAGATCGTCGACAGTAGCATATTATATACAATCGTTATCACTCTAACTACAACAACGCTATAGTTTAGCATGAGATCATCGGCAAGACAGAGTGCCATTCAGCAGTAAAGGTTTTAGGAGTTAATCCTCGCTACCTTCATCGCCTCCAAACAACCATTCCGGTATGGACTACTAGTCCTCAAGACCCTTTGTAGTGTCCCAGTACCGTAGGCTTTCTCTGCCGTAGTGGTCTCGAGGCCATAGTATTACAGCGCTATAGTTATTGCGTTGACCGTCCAGGAAAGGCCTTGGTTCATACAGGCCCGTGTCGGTCATTCTCGCCTGGTTGACGTTCGCCGGGTGCCCACAGGATCGCAGATACACACTCTTGATCTCGGAAAGCCCGAGGGCTAGGACATGTACGACATACTTGCCTAGGTATTGGTTGGAGGTAATACTAATCAAGAATACCTGATTTGAATCCAGTTTTAGCTGCGCCTGCCACCGGATCAAACACTCTTCGACGGTATGGCACAACTAGTGCTCCGCCTTCGGTCGTATTCTATCTTGACCATGAAATCCAGCCTCTTGGATGGGATGATCATCAGTAGACTTCCGCGGTTATACGGTAAGGATAAGGCCAGGTTTCCTGAGTCCACGAAACCCGTGGGCTCCTAGATCTAGCCTTTCTGCGCTATTAGTCTCGGGGTCTCTTGTAATGGGCTCGCAGACAGCTTGATAGAACTCTTGCAGAACGGATTACGAAATTTCGACAGCCCGCACACCATCCAGGGCAACCGGAAGACAAAGCATAGAATAATCAACCAGTGTTCTTCGACCATGCTATTCTTGTATCCAACGGCTTACCGTGGCTCGTCTTGATACGCCGGTATACCGAGAAGAAACTTGGAAATTCTCAAAAGCCTAGATAAGCCGAACGGTAGGCACGACGTTTAAAATAGTACACGGACGAGTGGTGTGTTGGGAATATGAATGATAGGCAGGAATCCAGTCAGCTCGCCGTCTTTCCCCGTGTTGAGAAGACTGAAGGCGAAGGACTGCATGGGAAACCCCGAGATGGAGGGGGATAAGCAAGATATCGCGGGGGGATGTCTTGTGTCATCGGCCGTCCTACGTTAAAGGTGTTTGTAGAACGTCTCGTTTAAATGAAAGAGAAGTAAACCCGTTCGTCGATGCAGTCAGCACAGAAGCTGATGATATCCTAGGCGATACTAAGTCGTAGCTATACCCTCCACCGTAGGTCAGCATCGCGAAATGAACGAGGCTAGAGTGCAAAAGGTGCATGAACCACTCCCTAGCCGCCATGTTTCGGCACAGGGCCAGATATATTCCCAGCCTCGGGATGGCAACGAGGTTCCTTGGCCTGGGGCTCCTCAGCGGTTACCAGTACTCTATATCGTCCCAATAAAGCCCCTAGGCGGGAAGAGAAATCGACGCGGCCACGTCAATAATCCAGGGGATTCAGGGGGTGGTGCTGTACAGTTATTATAATTTGACCATCACTAGTCCGTAGCCCTGTAGTCATCATCTCACCAATTGTAGTGTATTTGTACTACTTACAGTAGTCTAAAATTATCCTTATGGTGTGTATGATTGTGTTAGTATATACGCAATATGGCTTAGTATCAAAGAGCTTAAGCCTAAGTGTGCCCACATCCCAGGGTACCTAATAAGGCTGTGGCAGCGGGACGAGAGGCAGCCAAATTTGATATGCTACATTGGGTGGTATTATCCAAGATGCTGGTCGGGCAAACATGCAACCAGCTGATGGTTAGCTACTGTACTAGTAGAACGAGCGGGTCGCAGTGAGTCTGTCCTAGTATACACGAACTTGTATGGGTATACTGTAGGTAGCCGTTTTGTTAGCGGGTTGTTCCATTTTGTAGTGCCATCTGAATGGGACCTGAGATTTGGTCTCGAGGCCTCGACCCCCTATCTCAGCTGTGATACGCCGTTCTTCAATATATACCAAAAACACGCCGCTGGCAATGTGATTGTGGATTATAGATTGTGCACCTTTTGCGGGATTTTGCATGCACGAACGGAGATGAGAGAGGCTGGGACTGGTGATTGGCTCGTCGTCACTGCGCTCTGGGTCTTGTACTGGGCATTCCCGAAGATACTTTACCGCCCAAGGCCAAAGCTGATCGATGCAGGTGGTTGGCGACATCACGCCTTGGGATGTGTTGATTGGCTGATGCCGGTGCTCTTGCATGCAGCACACGGGCAGTCTCCGCCTATGAGATGCGGAGATCGCCAGCAGGGGTACATTAGTGTCCCTGCGAAGCGCTCTGCTCGCGCCGCCGGCTGCTCCCATTCAAACCATCGGGCCAATCACAGCCTTTTCTCCAACTCTCCGCTCGATGCCGACGGGGGACCCTGCTGATACCCCCTGTCCTCTTCGAGCCATGCGACCCCATTCAAGCCAGCGCCCGTCGTTGTCCGCAACTTCATCAGGAAAAGCACCCATTGCAACTGGCTGGTCTCGGCTGTAGTGATGGGGGATGGGGGCGGTAACGCGCAATTCGACGGTGAAGTACACCCGGCGATGGCCACTGTCACCCCAATATGGCTGGGCGCTGCAGTCGCTTCTTGGACAGGCCCAAAATGGGCCGGTATCATTCTCGGCATCGGGGTCCAATGGCTATGTCCTCTGCTGGTAGCATCCAGTCCCCTCTCGCTCACGAAATACCGTGTCTGTCTTACACTGTTCGTTCGCTTCGCTCTGTGTCTTAACTTGTTGTGAATCCGTGAACGTTTGAGTCCGCTGATCCGGGGCTTTCGATACAATCAAGCCATTGTGAAGCTTAATCCCGCCACCGACGGCGCCTATCCACGCCCAAGTCGCCCGTTCGAGATTGGAAATCTTTCCAGCCGCCCTATCAGAAGCTTTCATTGGGACAGACCACGAGAGCCCTGACCCACCGTGAGCGATCCCATTGCATGCTGCACGTTGTGCTAACCCCACTGACCGTCTATGCGGAAGCTCTAGTGATGGTCGAATGAGCTCGTAGAACACCCGAGGGCGCTTATTCAAAACCTATACCTTCCTCCCGTGTCCGGCCTCGAGGATTTCCTTTCTCGATAGCTGGCCTCCATACTCTTTTTCTTCTTGTCAAGATTGCTTCATCCCTATCCCGAACCACCTACAATAGAGTCGGTTCGCGAAGCACTTCTTGCTATATACAGTACTATATAGGATAGCCAACTCGCAGGGACGAGCGTTGTTCTTTTACTTCACCACATTATACACAGCGCTACAATGGCGTCACAAGAGGAGAAGAAGCGCCCTGTCGCCCTCAACTTGACACCGTCACGGTCGTCGTCAACAGATGGATCATATACTACCACATCCTCACTAAAGCCTCCGAGGACCCCCCGGTTCGCCGAGGCTACCACAGTATATTCTCCCATAGAGCCACAAATGAGCAACCCGTTTGGCGGTCGGGATGAGAATTCACATGCTGTACAAGCTCAGCCGGCCGATGTAGGCTTCGGATACATTAATGATGATACGACGACACAAACAGTCAACATACCAATGACACCAAAATCGCCCCTAAAAAGTGCCATGAGAGTTCCTGGCACGCCAGGAAGAAGATTCGAGAATCCTTTAAGCCCAACATTCAGGGAAGAAGATATCCTCGAAGCTAGAGAAAAAGATACCGAGGCGGCGCAAAAAAAGGATGTGGTAAGTGTTGATCCAAAGCGCAGCTGCATTACCGTACTAACATCGTTCAGGGCCTGAAATACAGAGTTAGAATGGCTAAGTTCGCCTTACGTGGTATTAGCTTTAGCTGCAGCTTGATCATTATTTCCCTGCTCGCAACGTCTTTCAACGTCTTCCGTACGACAAACCATCTTGCGGCGCAAAACGGCCTGCCGGCGTGGGCAGAAAACACGAAACTGTGGCCTCAGGTCCTTGTCCTTACAGTCTCGGGTGTCAACCTTCTTCTTTGTATTCTCATCTTCTTCGGTTATCTCAGAGGCGGTCACCACCGGGCCGAGAAAGTCGGCGTTTACTACACGCTATTCGCGGTTGGCTGGTTCATCGCTTCGTCGGTCCTGTGGGCTGCCGCCGCCGGTATTCTGCAGTTCACTCGCGACAACAGTAACAATAAAGACATGTGGGGATGGGCTTGCGTTGATAACAAGCGCGCTGAGGTCTTCTCACAAAAGGTTGACTATGCTCTTGTCTGCCGACTTCAGGTGAGTTTACACGCGCCTCCTTCAATTCGGTAAAAGTCTTGATCGCAGTTGCTAACTATCTCGTCTCAACAACAGAATTGGTCCCTGATCTGCGCTCTAATCGAGATCGTCCTCGATGTATTCACAATAACGCTCTACAGCATCGTCTTCTACCGATATATCACGAAGCGCAAGCTGACGAAGTCGATGGACATGCGAGACCGCGCCCGCTCGGACTTGTACCTAGCCCAGCTACGCTCACAGTCAGCTCCCAACACCCCCGGCTTCGGCCCCAAGTCGCCTTCTTTCTCGCAGTACGCAATGTCGCCGCGATTCCCCCCCTCAACTTACAACTCGCTTTCCGAGGTCTCCCAAGCACCGAGCTTCACCCCCGCCGCCCAGGTTGTCGAGCCAACTTCCTCCTTCGCCAGCAAGGCCAGCCAGGCTTATACTCCAAAGCCCGCTGAGAAGACTTTCAAGTTACAAGCTCCTCCTAGCAAGGCGCGCTCAGCCACCCCCAAGGTTGCGCAGGCTGCTTTCTTCACCCCCACAACCTCATCTCCTCCCGAAAATAGCTTCACTGCCGCAGCCCCAGGCGAGCAGCAGTACGATGCTGTGCCTATTCCTGGCGCGTACGCAGATGCTGTCGTCAAGAGCCCACCTCCCGCACAGACAAGTTTCAGATATTCATAGGGGAATGGACGTTATGAAGTGAACGAGAGAGGACAAAATGAGTGACATGAAAGATAGGGATGATTAATGTTGTATAGTTACGGCTTATATACCTGCTGTATGTTGGCGGTTGTGGAGCGGCTGTTTTTTTTTTTTATCTCGCGGTGTATACCCACGCGCGAGCCATACGAGCGAGACTCTGCGCGGCGTTTTGACGGAGTCATCTTGGAATTAATCTATTGGGACGGGAAAGAGATACCACTGCGGCTTTGTGGCTTGACCAGATCGGTCAGCCGAGCCCTCACCTATATATTCTTCTGTTCTACTTATATGTAAATATTAACTTAAACATAGCATTCCGATGCTAAATCTTTCGACGAGGAATTCTCCAAACATAACCTGACTTTATGCCAACATAAGTGTATCTTTTCCGTGTGACATTGCCCACGACAAACGGGTGCCTCTCAGCGCACATTGCAGGCTGCGTAGCACAAATTGTGTCGGGCTTATTCGTAGGCGAGATGTGATTGAACTAGCAGATTCTTCATGGCACCACACCGATGCCGGATGAGTAACCTATATCGCAGTATACGTATGCTTGGGGCTGTGCGGGTGCATTCTAAGTACGTCCCCGAATCATCCGGTTCCACGTTCATTTTGTGGGTTTTGCTCGTTTGGCTGAGAGCGACCGAGCGGGACTTAGAGGCGGCTTAGACGAATTCTCAGGGATGAGCGGCTTCACCTCTTCCCAGGGAGGCTCCGTGCTTCCCGGGGGCCTCGAGGGCCGAAGAAAGCGCTCCTTACAGTGCAGGATCATGCAGGAAAAGCTAACCTAATTAAGTCGAAATTTCGAAGAGGAGTTGACGGATACTGCCGATCGCCAATTATTCGACCGATTATCCTAAGCTTGCCTCTGGTTCTAAGGCTGCTTAATGTGATGACCCGTCGATATTCTCATCAAACACTGGCCGGAGATTTGGGCTAGCTATTCTTGTATCCTCAGCCAAGGCCTGTCTGTCGCCTCGGATGCTTCTTCATTTTTCATGAAGATAGATGCCTTGTGGTATTGACTCTCATATTACGCTAGGCAATATAATCTCTTCATAATGCAGGTCACATATTTCACTGCATTTTTAGCCCCAAAGAAAACCTCCAATGATATGTACAGCAAATAACTTTATGTCTGACACAGATCAGGAAAATGGTCTCTAATGTCATGTTTAACTCAGGCGATCTTTTGCGTGATACCTTCAGCATTCATCTAATTCGTACTTGTTCTCGCATCAATGAGTATAGCGTGATATCTTGTACGCGGCTTAACCGTGTTTTGGATAATTTATGATCTTCCTTACATCAAAGACCCACACTTAAAAGCCATTTATGACCGTATACTTTATGAGTAGTGGAATAGAACCGAAATCTATACGGACCCTAGCGAAGTTACATATATGGTAAATAGAAATCTCGCATATTTTGTTTCTCTGATAGTCCTAAACAGCACTGAATCGGAAAATCACCGGCCTAAACTAGCATATTGTAACCATGCTACTTCACAAATTTCGAATTGTGATGAGATGTATTAAACAACTACGGCTGTCGTAACGGCCCGGGGCATAGTATCCCTCCGGCCGTTAGATTTGTGTTAAGAAAGGTGCTGTGCACGCACTGAAAGCATGTTGGGTGACTTGAGTCTAGAGGAAATATGACCAGTAGCCCGTCGCTGCTATAATAGAAATATAGGAGTCGGGGCTCCATACTACTGATCCCTAGGTCTCGTTATTTTCTGGGTTGTAGAAGTCCGCGATACAAGGGGGAGCGTATGATTCAGCTGAGCCGACACAAAGCTACGATATAAAATCATTGAGCTTCTCTACGTCAAGTTGCTTGATAACTGAGTCATGGACAATTACGACATTCATCCTTTAGAATCTTTGCGTTGAAAGAAAGATTTCACTGCTCAGTTCGTAAAACTGAGGTGACTAGGTAGATATCTTACCTGCCTAACCTTCTACTATACGATTAACTGTACCTTTGACCCAAGTTTACTGCTCTCGTATTCGATGTGTAGTTTATGACTGGTCGTTTCTGAAATATATCGCTTGAGTAATATTCTGTAAAATAGGATTGGTCATTTCAGAAACAATGATGAAGGTGAGCATATTGTATATACCTGTTGCTAAGATCTTCACAGTTCGTTGATTGGGGGCTTTTATTCTATATCCGTTTTCCTCTCTATCTCCCCCCTTTTCCCTTTCCCACCCCCTTTTATTCCCCGACCTTTAACTCGTACTTAGACAAGCTAGAAAATTATGGACTACGATAACTACACTACTAGTAAGATCACCGACCTTCTTGATTAGCTAAAGAGGGAATGCAGACGGTAATACGTACCATAGAGTCAGAGCTCTAACCTGGGGTATCCTTACGTGCAAGTGATTTGAGTAAGCGACAAGCTAGACAATAGTCTTCATTCACAATATGTGAATTATTAAAGATATATATATATGAGGCATAAGCTCGTCGAGCAAAATCTTTACTTCTGGCCCTCTGTCAAGGAAAAATACAAAATAAACCACTACCTACCAGACGATGTAGATATATACTAGTCTAGTGTAAGAACGTCGCGTAGACAAGCAAATGAATGGGTTTTAATAAGCACAGTTGTACCGGAAGTTTAAATATTGTTGATTTCTATAGGTAATTCGTTGATTCAAGTGCCTGCTTCGTCGTACATATGACATCAACGACGATGTATAAACGTATCATGAAGATATTGAGCATAACACATTTTTGCTCGTATATCTAGACGATATATTTAGTATCAATCCATGCAGCTAGCGAAGGTGTTAGAGCCTGGCCATTGTGTGTCTGTGGGTAAAAGGTAAGCTTGCTCCTGTCTGTGGTCTCTGAAGAATAGGGTACTATTATGTTTGATACAATATGGAAAAATATGCTCAAATATAGGAGCCTGCTTAGGCCATCTTGAAGGATTAAAAAACGCTGTATTACTTCGTGAGCATTTTATTAAGAAAGATCAAACTCTGAATAACAATGTTAAAGAAATATTGACCCCCGCCCTCGTGTATGCACATTAACCCCCATTACCAACCAACATCGAAAACTTGCATGTACTTTACTAGGACCCCCTCGTTGAGAGCTGGATACTTATCTATTCTGCTCCTCCTAGCTCGCGAGAAAAGTGTTGTCTAATTAATCATCTGAACTTACGAGATCATTATGTCCGAGTATACCTCAACCCTGGAGGGCTTCCAGCGTGCCATGGAATGGAGCCTTACCGGACCGCCCGAGGAAGCCCATGTCTATGCGGAAAGCATCTTGATGCCGACATTCTACCATACAAACAACGGCAAGCGTCGGCCCTACAATGACTTCGTGAATAACATCGCTGGATGGCGCGATATGATAAGCCAGTTCAAGCTGATAGTGTAAGCTTCTTCTCTTTTCCACGTCCCGTGTCATAAGCAAAGCAAAGAGGGAGCTGATGGTCACCGAAAGAGACGAGTTCCTCCGTGATGGCGACCGGCTGGCGGCGCATATGATGACCACAATCGATATCGACGGCGTTATTTCGAGCATTGAGAGCTTCATCTTCGGAAAGGTGGACAAGGAGAGCGGGAAGCTGGAATGGATGATTGAGCGCTCGATCTGGGGCGAAACAGGCCAAGCGCTCAGGCGTGGAGTCAGCTGAGAGGTGACAGCAGAACAGATGGCCCGAGTTCTTCTTCATTGGTAGCCTACCTTAACATAGAGCAATGCAGTGGTTTAAAATTCTATAGATATTCATCTGTATAAAAGGTTAGGGGAGGGGGCTTGCTTATAGTGCCTGCAAGCAGTGGCTAGGTCTGTGGCTAGGTACCTAAGCTAAATCTTTGGTGGGTCTAAAGCTTGGAGCTATTGAGCTTTCAAGCAAGTTGTCAGAAGAGCCTCTTACGCAATCCCTCATTCATCTCCGATCTGCCCAAGGATAAATCAGTGTCCCTTCCGCAATAAGAGACACAACGCCAAAATGGCCACATTCACAACAGCCACCACAAGTCGTTTGTTCACTGCGGCTAGGCTTTCTGTTACGAGAACGAGAGCTACGCCGCGGAGGACATATAGCTCACAACCACCACGAGGTTCTAATGCCACTGTCAAATTCTGGCCGTTTCTTCTCATCATCGTCGTCGGGACGGGTGCTTTTGCGTACGTGAGCAAGTCCAGGGCTGGTCAAGGGTGAGTTTCTCCCATCTACGAATCAAGTCTTTTCCGCAAAAGAAAATGCAATGCAAGTCTTAGAAGTTGAATACTCACATGGACGGTGTCAGTCGAGCCCCCATTGCACGCAATGAGATTCCGAACAGGTAAAACACCTGGGCCGTACATTGAGGTCTCACCACTCCTGGTCCATGGTCGCCATGATTCGGCCGTCACAGCTCCGACAACGACAACGCAGAAAAGAAAAACTGTGGCCGTGGCGAGGCTTGGCCTGCGGGAAGTGAATAATGAGCCAGCCATGTGTTTAAGAGCATGCATGCCTGCTTTACTCACTCGGGTGGCGGATTTTTGCGAGTGCCACACTGCAAAACTGATGTGTCGGGGACATTGTATATCATGTACGACCAGCTGACTCTTGCTGATGTAAATTTGAACAAATTCTCAAATACATCGGTTATTTGATGTTTATAGAAGAAGCAGCAGCATCGACCGGCCTGTCTAAGGGATGTAATTGCAACCCTCTCAAAGAGCAGCATCGGGCGTCATAGGAACTTGTCTATTGCTGAATAAGAGCTTGTTGAGAAAGCTCGGATGGCGCCCAAGCCTGATTTTATTTATTATTTGTTGTTTGACGTCTTCATCCCCTATCCACGTGGAGTGGAGGTTGATGTCTCTGGCTACGGTACTGCTCGCTACCTACATAGGTATTCTTTATCACCCCTTACGATACCTTGGGTAAGGTGTAGGGAGGCTGAACAGGCTAGAGCTTAGGTAGGTACCTATGGTCAGGTAGATAAAGTGGGGGGAGGGGCTTGCATTTGCAGCGTTCTGCAGTCTGTTGCAGCGTTGCATTGGGCCAACGAACTGCAGGACATTCCAATTTCATACAGTAGGTACGTACTGTACTGTATGTAGCATTAACCAAATAAATAATGAATTATGCCTCCTCCTCTTCCTCCTATTTGATCTATTTATTCCTCGCAACCTCTACCTCAACACCGTCCTAGAGCTGTCTCAGTACTCCCGATTGTTACACACTACCATTTCCTTGGATATTAATCTAGAGCTCCCAACTGCTAGGGCTCGCGCGTGCTCGCGAATCGAAACCACCTAGTTCCACCAAGCCTCCGTTTGTCCTACGTCGACCATCTGCCATAAAAGAAAGGGGGGGCGGGGAAAACGCCTCATATTGGCCATCAATAACCGTTCGAGAGACCGGGAATTAAAAAAGGGAAAAGAACAGAAAATAAAATAAAAGAGAAGCTACAAAGCCCCGTTGTTGCAGACAGACCGACAGAGAGAGAGGTCTACACACAAGACATTTTACATCAAAAGGATTAAGAGAAAATCATGCCAGCCATCGACGACCTCAAGAACCGCACGTCGCCCGTCTTCTCCGCGGACGACGTGACGGTGCTGTTCGTGCTGGGCGGGCCGGGCGCCGGCAAGGGCACGCAGTGCGAGCGGCTCGTCGCCGCCTACGGGTTCACGCACCTGTCGGCGGGCGACCTGCTGCGCGCCGAGCAGAACCGCGCCGGCAGCCAGTACGGCGAGCTGATCAAGAGCTACATCAAGGACGGGCTGATCGTGCCCATGGAGGTGACGATCGCGCTACTGGAGAACGCCATGCGGGATGCCATGTCCGCCGCGTCTGCCGAGGAGACTCTCAAGGGCAAGTTCCTCATCGACGGCTTCCCTCGCAAGTTCGACCAGGCAGTCAAGTTTGAGGAGGCCGTCTGCCCCGCCAAGTTCGTACTCTTCTACGACTGCCCCGAGGAGGAGATGGAGCGCCGCCTGCTCGAGCGCGGCAAGACCAGCGGCCGCGAGGACGACAACGCCGAGAGCATCCGCAAGCGCTTCCGCACCTTCGTCGAGACCAGCATGCCCGTCGTCGACTACTACGAGAAGCAGGACCGTGTCGTCCGCATCCGCGCTGACGTTTCACCCGACGACGTCTACCGCGCCACCCAGGTCGAGCTCGTGAAGCGGTTAGGTGACAACTTTTAAGACGAAGGAGTGATGCAAAGATAAAGGATGCTGGGTGGCGAAGAACAGAGGAGACTGTCCTAGGTATACGTGGGAGTGACGGTTGTGTATAGAACAAGTATAATGCAGAGCACGAAGATAGACGCCTAAGAATTCGAGATAGACGTATTCACTTGTGGCACTGTAATAGTAGGTTGACGGCCTAGATAGCGTTTTCAAGAATCCCTAACATAGAAACTGGACAGCTCCATACCACTTTCGCCCATGCTCTAGTGTGTATTCTAGTATTTCCATCCAGTCTCTAAACTTCGTTAGAAGTCTAACAACGGTCGCGATAAGGTGATATGCGACCTTCTACATAGGATGTGGCTTCTCATCAAGGGAGGGGGAGGGAGGATATATCTTGGTGTATCCCCTCAACGCTACAGCCCGAATTCGCATAATTCATTACAACAAAAAAGCCTTTTCCGCATCACCCATGCCATACGCCGAATGACCTTCCCTATGCAATCGACCTGAGATGAGAATCGAAAAGGGCGAAGAGAAAGGAGTAATTTAGATATCTAGTCGTCATCGTCTGTTCGCTCCTTGCGGGGCGCGCGCTCGCTTCGTTCACCACGATCTCCTCTGTCACCTCGTCGCCGTTCTCCGGGTCCGGAGACGCCGGTATTAGCTAGTTTCCGCTCAACATCTTCCAGATCGCGTTTCTTCTGAGCCTCAAGTCCTGCCTGCTCCTTGCGAAGCGTAGTGGCTACCTTCGCTAGCGTGTCTCTCCATGTGTCGACGAGGTCGCCTAGTTGGCGCCATTGCTTCTCTCCAAAGACTCTGTATGTTGTTCGGTGAACTAGGAATACCTTCTTCTGCTGCGACATTCTGCCCTCAACTAGTTGGGCACGAATCACGTCGATTACCCATAATTCTACCTCTTCCATGGGGATCTGTAGCGCTGACGCAATCTCATCGTAGGGGATTTCGCGCGTTGGAGTTCGAGCAGCAAGAGAGGCGAATGTTAATAGCCGCATCTTCGTCTGTAGCTTCTCTAGATCTAAATGCTCCTTCTCGACCCATCCCTCGTGTTCTTCTCTGAACTGGTTGTAGTCTTCCAAGTCCTTCTCCGCAAACACTGTCAATAACTCAAAGTAGACCGGGTGGGTTTCAGAAAGAGCTTGGACGCAGGGTACGTTGAGGAGATCTTGGAAATCGTATTGCGTAGGCGAAAGAAGGGCTGTCTTGAGGGCGCGTAAGGCGATTATCTGGGCGTCTTCGTCTTTGACCTTGTCATCCTCGAAGGTACGTAGTGCCTTCAGTATGTACTGGTAAGATGTGCTATTGTGGAGGCCTATTAGACACAGAATATATCATATACTTAGAACAAGCTCAAACTTACTAGACGTCACCGACTTCACGGGCAGTCTCGGCAATGGCCTCGTACGCCTGTCGCTGGCTTTTCGAGTCGACCTCCCAATCCTCCATCCAGTCGTCAAGGCTCTTCAGGTAGGGCTTTAGGTTCTCAAACATGCCATGGATCCTGAGGAACTTTAGAATGGCCATGAATACGTGGAATCGGAGGTCGTCGTCGGGCTGCAGCATGTTGAAGATGGTTGTGAGGGTGTTGAGAGCCAGGCCTGGGCCATTGATGGGGGATGAAGTGATGGGCTTTGTGAGATTATCGCAGACGCGGGGGAGGAACATGGCGGCGTTGTCGCTCTGGAGGATTAGGTAGACGAGCAGGTTGTATGCGCCGGCGAACTCCTTCTCGGGAATAGAATGCAGGGCCGGAGAGGCGATGATGAGCTTCTTAAGTATCTCGTCCTTCTGGCTCTTCTCGGCAAGGGCCTTGACGTCGTCGCCGACGTTTAGGAAGTTGGCCATCTCCTGCGCCAGCTCCTCGAAGCTGCCGTCGACGAAGACGAGCTGCGGCTGGTGGGGGGCCGCCATTGTGTCGTCGTTGGTCCGGGTGAGGCTCGACAGGTGCCCTTCTCGTTGCCTTGTTCCTTGTTGCTAGGATGATCTCGTCACTAGGCGAAAACACACGACGACCACGGCTGGTGTGGATGGGCGTCGTTTTGTGGGAAAAGAGGTCGGCGGGGGGGCGGTCGGGATCGAATCCGTAGGGCCGAGCGGTCGATGTTGAATTTCCTATTCCTGGGGGCTCGCGAATTTTGTGACTGCTTCTGCGAATAGGCGCTTGGGCCAGGAGGGGCAATATTTTGGTTGTCGCCAAAAAAGATAAAACGATGGCCCCGCACAACAAGTACTGTAGCCGCTTTTTTTCGTGGGGAGTGAGTCCCGCCTCTTCCGACATTGAGCCGTGGTGGTTATCTAGTAGGTACCTAGGTAGCCCCGGGGGCTCCGGGCTCCGGGCTCCAGCTGTGTTTAAACCTACATAGGTACCTAGGTATGTTCCATGTATGCAACTAGGGTAAACGGTACTACTTACCTGCTAGTACATAGACCTCCTTTCATTATGTTATCTATGTACGCATATATAGGTAGTAGGTACCTAATGTATTGCACATGTGTGCAATGGCTTGCTTAGTATTCCGTACTTAAGTAGGTACTTGTATGCTGATGGGTCCCCTTTCCTGTACAGTCCTCAAGGAGCGGCTGGATAGGTTTATATCTGCTTATGTCCCTAGATTTACAGCACAGTAGGCCAATAAGTAAGGTAATGTTGATTTTCTACCTACTTAAGTAGGCATATCGTGCTAGCATTCGATTGAAGGGTTGAGTACGGAGTAGGTGCAGTAGACTAAATACCCCAACCTATGACCCATGGAGCGATCCTAGACTAGGTCTGTGGGATAAGATGTTATCCATACCTAAGTAGTATCTAAAACGGATAATGATGCAGTATGGATCTTAAGTGTTATTGAAGTGATGGTGCTTTCTAGTCAAATTTCAGAGCCGTTTCATACCCGAATATCGGTTGAAATAAATACAGCGAGTAAAGGCCCCGCAGACATGAGATATAACGGGATGTGCAGTACTATATCTACTGTACCTTACTGTACCTACAGCACAGCACATATACAGTACATACTTACAGCATAATAGTGGAGCGCAGCGGAAGTGTAAGTGGGAAGGGGATGATGTTATGGTATCACAAGACAAAACGAGCCGTGCTGCGGGAGAAAACCTGGAAGAAGGGTGACTGTCGATTCCTCTCGTCTGATCTTCACTACTTTCCCGGCTCATCAAACACTTCTAGAAATCCACTAAATTGCACTAATTACCGGCCCTGGGAAAGGGAAGGGGAGGGAGACGAGCCTCCGCGAACTCGGTGATTACTTTTACAACTACAGGCAGCCAGTCGACACAGCTGCGGCGGCCTAATCTGCAACTACCTACTCAGGTTAGAAGAAGGAAATGCCACTTTCGTTAGCGCAGCAGCGAGCCAATCATCGAAAACACGCCAGGTAAGCCTTGTCTATTCTACAGTAGTTGCGCGCGCGACACCTGCAATACCAGGTGTCCAATTAGGAGGCGGCAGAGGAGGCTGAATACAGCTGGAGTCCGGTATATCTTGGACCAAATTCGCTCTCTTGGTGGGAGGCATCAAGTGGTCGCCAAAAGTCAACCCAATCGCCCTGGAAACAACAGTTGCGCACAACTGCGTCCGAGACCGGTCGTAGATAGCCGCCTCTCGCCACGTGTTGGCAACCACCCGAACGCATCGCAGTACATAAACCCACCCATTCTTGTATCGACAGTCGCAGTGATCCTACCAGGCAGATAATCTGATAACGAGTACTGTTCTCCCGCCCGACTACACAGCAGCTCGGAGGCCAAAACGATATCGTCATACGCCGACCTGATCTGCCGACGGCCAACAGGCTCGTCCGTTCTCTCGTCATGTGGGACCGCTTTCGGCAAAAGGAGGGGACGGCATCCCCTCTGGATAGGAAGAAGTTGGAGGCCTGGCAAAACTCGCACTCGGCGTCATCAACAGCCGCAGCCAGAGGCATCACGGGCGGAAACAGCCAGTACCAATATGCTGTCAGAGGAGGGCCTGCAACGACGTGGCCACCGAGAGAGGTTGACCATCTACTCGAGAAGTAAGTGGCCACTGTTCATATTCCAAGCAATGTCGTATTACTCGTCGCGTTTACCCCCCGACGACACCATATGTGACCTGACAGGAAGCGGCGGGCAAATAATTGGACATATTATGTGCAATATATATCTACCCACCGTCGCCCCAAGCGAAGCGGACGCCACATTTATCAGCAGGTTATACGAGCCCTGGAGATGGGGGCGTCTGCACATACATACAGCGAAAGGGAGTGGAGCGTGGTAATGAACCACAACGCCGAACGACGCGACACAGCATCGGAGTTGAGGAGGTGTGGTGAAATGACGGATGTTAGTACATCAGCTTTGATGAGGGGCATTTGCGCCAGGGGACCAGGTCCTTAATTTAGAAGAGGATGGACCCCCAGAAATGCCCACCTGCAGTAGTTCTGCATGGTTTACACGCCATCCAAGCCCAGACAAGGAGGCCAGGGAGCCGGGCCGGGATCTCGGGGATAGCTGCCTCACCTCGACAATTGGATGATTCGCTAACAACTAGATACCTTCCAAGTTCATATTATTCCTGCCTTGATTCACCATACACATGTAACGTTTTTTGTTTGGCATCTGCGCTTGCTCCCTTCCCCTTTCTTTGTGTGTTATTGTTTTCTTTTGGAATTTGCCGTCTGGCTCTGGCTCTGGCTCTACTCTGGCCAGGACACTCGACAGTGGACAGTGGACACAGCCTAGACGCCACTAACACGTACATCTGTGTTCTGTCTGTCAAGATGCTGACACCGCAATATGGCAGTGCGCAACAGCAGAGTTCGAGTTACCTGTCAGTGCCCCCCGTGCAGGCTCCCCCGACCAGCAGAAAGCCTGAGCGCGAGTCCATCTATGGACGCCCGACGTCGTCGGTTTATTCTCAACCGTCACCCGAGGCCGCCGTTTTCGCCGCGCATCAATTAAGAAATGACGTGGCCTATCATGACCCGCTCGAGATATCACCACCAAGTTCGCCCGACATTGCTTCGCCGAGGGAACGGTAAGCGATTCTAATTTCACCTGTATATAATGCTACGGAAGGGGATAAAGACCTGGGCGGTCCTGCCTCTGAGATGGAATACGCGAGGGCGTGCCGCATCATACAGGCGCCCTGTGTCCCTTCGTTCAAGTCATGGATGGAAACGGCATTGTGTTCTACAAGCGGGTGGCGCTTCGTACAAACAAGCCAGATGTTTTAAACCGCATTATGATAGTGCTAACCTCATATCCTTATTCCAGGCCCTATCCTGGAGATGTGTCTCCCATTGAGGAGGCCCTGGAAACATCCCAACTCCCCCAGGAGCGCCATGTAACTCCGAAGAAAGCCGAGTCTCGAAGTAATATTCCCATGATGCGTCGCGAGCGTAGGAAGAACTCGGATGCCGCCATGAACTCTCTACGCGAATCCAAGTCACGCGACCGAACCACGCCGCCACGCCCCTACGGTCACGATGTGCGCTGGGACCCCAGGACCGGTGAACCCACAACCAGTGCAAAGGGCCGCCCGTCCCAGGTGAACCCACAGGAGTATGTGCAGGGCCTGGCGAGCCGAGGAGATCCTATGCCGCCGTCCACGGAAAACAAGACCTCTCCGCCGAATCCAACCTCTTTTCGTGATCGCCTACGTATGGCGCGAACAACCAGCACAAGCCCACAGCCCGCTTCAGCGCCGCGGCCGGAATGGCGAGGGGCCAGCGGCCGAACAGCGATTGTCCCGCCAGTGAGGGATAACAAACTTGTTGCAAAGTTGAAGATTCCACCAAGGAGCAGTAAGACGGCTAACCCAGGCTTCCCGGTGTTATCTCCTATTGAGTCTAATGGATCTGGAGCAGCTTCATCGCCACTACAAACCGCGGCACAAAGCCCTCCGCCCCCTGAACATGATAAGAATAGCGCTGCGTTGTCGGGTGTGGCATCTTCGGCACAACGAGCACAGTCGCCTGCCATTGCTACGGGTTCCCCATCGGCATACCCAAGTCCCCCTCTCTCAGAGGATCCCGTTCGAGCAAATCGGCCGCTAGCACAGGGACCAACCGCCGCGGCGTCTTCGCAACCACGATTACGGATTCCCTCCAATGACAAAGCAATACGTAGGAAACCAGCAAAGGCACCGTCCGGGCAAGACCCCGAGTCTCCTACACCATCCGAATATTTGCAACACGATGTTCGCCCGCAAGCCGCTCCGACGGGGGGTCCTTCTAGTGAGCGAACACAACCACCGTCTCGTTTCAATACTACTACATACGCCACACCAAATCATGCCTCCACTCCCCGAATCAGTCTTGATGAGGATGGGGTACCCTTACCTACGCACTCTCAACTACAATCGACGCCAGAAGTATCGATACTTAGCCGTGGAAGGCCTACCCTCCCAAGCTACGACGACTCGCCGAGGTTGACCCCTGCAGAACCGGTAAGGATCAACCTAGACTCTCCATTTTATACTACCTCATCAACGACAACGGGGACGAGGTCCCGGCCTTCGGAGCCACGTGCTTTGACAAGAGTGATACCCGAGGGAAATCACTCGACACTAAGCGTGGCATCCGTGCTATCGCCCGACAAGTCACTCCCTCCGGCACCCCCAGAGGCGTCTGCCAAAGACAGGGTGACGGAGCTCAACGCGCAGCTCGGGGCATTGGGGAACCGCCGCATTAACATCAACACAGCGATCCGGAAGATGACGGAGATGATGCCGACGGACAATATCCTGGCATCAACGGCCGTCGTTCGCAAGCGCGAGGAGGAGAAGCGCAAGGTCGAGGTCCTGCGGACGGAGCTGGCGGACGTCGAACGCCAATCCTACGAGCTCGGTCTCAAGCTTCACCGAGCCTACAAGCGCCTCGACCGCGATGCTGAATACGAGCCCACGACGCTCTGGGTTAGGAGGGTTACGGGCTAACACGTCATCCAGTACAGGTGGTTGCGTGCGTGGTGGGAAGAAGACTAACGCATCGGTGCTGGCTCGTTTATTCTATTCTATAAGTCTGTTCAGCCACAAACGACTCGGAAGAACAGCCGGGACGAAAGAATTTGGCCGGGCAGTCAGTCGTGGCTACATCATTGAGATGAGCAGTTCATTATCATAATTCCAACCAGGTTTCCCCGTGGGCCGTCCGGTGCTACGGTTATTAAGGGACTGAAAGGTCCTTATTCAGTTCATTTTGAACCCATTATTTATAAATCTTTTTCTCTTTTTTCTTCCGGCGATCCTGGCGTTCGTGGAGGAGGGTTTATAAAGATCGAGCTACCCTCGGTTATGAAGCAGAAGACTGTACGATTATATGTGCGAATGTGGACGTGCATGTAAAAGAGAACAAGAAGAGAAGAGAAATGAGCTCGCGCATAAGGGATAGGTAGGTGGATATCTATCTATCTGTATTATGGCATGCCGATGTGCTTGCCCAGTTTGTCTGGCATGGTAGATACCTCAATGCAAATGAATTTTGACCCAGGTACCTACCTACTTGCATGCATGCATGCGTCCTCGCTTCTCAATTGGCTTTTAGCTAGAGTAACTGGCATCAACCTTGGACAGGCGGGGTTTAGAACTCCTTCTCAAACTTTATGTACCATGCTCAGTGCGAGAATCATCTGTTTTTATTTGCAAGAGGCCTAGGCTAATATAGCTGCTATGCGAATGTAGCTAAGGTATATCTATCAACTAGACTAAGGATATACCACAAGCTCGTGATAGAAGAGGGGACCATTCATGTCCGGAAAATACCAACTCGCAAACACCAACGAGGCTTAATTCCCGACTGCATATTCCATCCCCTTTTATCGTTGCGGTAAGATATATCTCGCCAAGAACGGCCTTTCGAAGAACAAGATTACCATAGAATCTATCTCATCACGCCGGGTGAAGATTACTTTTGATGCATTACCTGGGGAATCCATATTCTGGCCGGAATCCCCAGAAACGGAGTATTACTACTACATGCCTCCTAAATGGGTCGAACCAGGGCTTTTCCCGCAAAAACGCCTCGCAAAATATGACTTGGTGGTCGCAAGAACCAATATGAATAGGAATATGAAGCCACTCTCGTCGATAGCTCAGGAGACCTTTCTCAGCGGCGGGAGGGTAGCCGGAATATCTTCGTCAGTCTCCGTGTCATCCGAAGAATCATCAAGCACCACTGGCGTAGCCGCTGAGCCGCTCCGCGGGGCTGGACTGGCGGAAGCAGGCCGGTTCGCCTGTCCGACATGCGACGAAACCCTGTAGCCTTTGCGCTGCAATGAAGACAGACTACTTGGCGGCGGCTTTTCTTCGGTAGAAGGCGGTTGACTCGGCCGAGCTATGAATGTGGTTGGGTCTGTCATGGCGACGGTCGCAGTCGAGCCACCTAGGCCCGAGTTGTTCATCTGAGACACCGATAAATGATTTGTGAGTGGAAGAATAGGGGCAGGGGTTGTTGGGGTTTGGGTTTGGGGACCACGGCTGACAAACGAAGGTGCCCCTGAACCATTAGATGGATCGTCACTTCTCTGGCGCTTCACCGAGGGCGTACTAGCCGCAGGGTAGGGCGAGCTGGGGCCGTGCTTAAGACCCAGGCGTGATCTCTCTTCGTCAATTTCTGCTCGGGTGCGCCTGACTCTCAGGCGGACCCCATATTTCTTTCTGATCATACTCTGTTTTGTACTGAAAGTATTTTGCAAGGACTCAAGCTTGATTTTTCGACCCACAGGGTCAGGATTTGACTCTGCCTCTTTAAATCGTGGGCGATAGCTCAATTCTGCTTGTCGTAACTCTTCATCTAACTCAGTTCTCTGTTGTGGCGTAAGATGGTGGTAAGGGTCGTCGGAATTTGAGCCGACGGTTCCCTTGTAGTCGACACTAGGTCTCTGTGGTGTCGAATAAGTTTGAGATGGATTTGGCGGTAGCTGTGTCGGGTGGATAGGATGGTGCATATAGTTCGTAGGTAGAGGTACCTCGGGCATAGGTGTTGTTGCTTGGGACCTCGGAGTTGCTATCGCAGTAGTGTGATTACCACATACTGCGTTTGAGGTATGCTATCGGAACTCATCAGTATACCCATGTTAAGAACACGCGCAGGGGTCGACTCACATAGTCTTTACCGCCCTTGGTTGTGAATCCGGCGCCGCAGTTTTCGCACCAGAATATGTAGTCGTGAGCATCAGATGCTGCTTTCGTACATAACTGTTTTGCAACATGCTATCTCGGGTTAGTTTAAGCTAGCCTGGTAGCGATAGTATCCTAGAACTTACATATTCATAAGCCTTTGTATGCTTAAACTGACGCCAACAAAGTCTGCATTTTAGATCAGTTGCAGGGGGCGCATTTTGTGTAGACTGGAATGGCAGTGGAGCTTGTGGGGGAGCAACAGGTGGCGGTTGAGATCGCGAACTGGCGGTAACTGAGCTGATATATCGAACTTCAGGGCTATGCATTTGAGCTGTTGGAACCACTCTCTCGCGCCGATCGTCTAACACGTCACTGTTAGTGTACCCAAGCCGTTCTGCTCGGGCGAGGGCATTAATTAAAGACCGGGCATCAATGGTTCCCAGACGGTGCTCTAACATTCTGTCAAGGAACTGATCACTGCATTTCTCGAGGATGGCAGGAGCCATGTCATCCAAATCTTGCGGTCCCAGATGAGCAGTGATCTCATGTTTAGCCTCAGTTACCATCTTTTGGCCAAAGTCTCGTATGGCACGGCGCATGATAACACCGCTTGCATGGTGGATTATCGCGTTCATCTATGATCAAGTCGGTCAGTTACAAGCCATCAGTCGACCTCCCAATTGAGTTTTTGCAGGGAAGGGTAAGCTGATTAATGGACTTACAAGGAAGGCGTGGTGAAACTCGCTCCCCATAATGCATTTCTCCCATTTATCCCGAACGATTCTCCGGACAGCTTCTGGACATGATTGCTGGACAGTGTCTGCCAGGAGAGATAGGTCTCGAACGAATCTCGGGACCTGACTGTCATGATCCACCTCGGGCGAGGGAAATCTCTTAACGATCCCGTTTGTCTCCCGGGGTTGGCGACGAGACTGTCCGGCTTGGGAAGGTGGCGGCGCAGAGGTTGAAGGAGGAATTGCGTTAGATGGAGCCCATCTGTAGAACTGACTTTGGTGAATTTGTTGGCTGCGAGGCAACATGCCAGCTGGCGTTGCCTGCGGTGGCACCGACGGCGACACGTCTGCCGAATGCATTGATGGTAGCTGTGGTGATGGTTGCGTCGATGGTGGTGCTGGCGATTGCGTTGATGTTGATGGCAGCGACGATAACTGCGTTGATGGCAGTTCTGATGGCGCTGGTTGGGTTGATAGAAGTGGTGGCGTCCTAGATGCCGGTCGTGACAACTCTGGCACAGGAGTCGCAGTATGATATGTAGTGCCAGCTTTATCATTTACATCCACATCCACATCCATATCCACGTCCACATTATTGACAGGAACGCCATTGGGCGTGTTGCCTGCGGGATGAGGCTTCATTGTCTCAGGTCCTGGGGTGTGCGATATATCCCGAGTCGTCGCCGGCGAACCCCCGGGCAGGTTCGCTGCCGGGCTTGCCGCTGCCGATGCTGTTGTTGTCGTTGCCTCCATGATATTGGTCACGAATGGGTGTTTTCAAACGCAATTCTGAGTGTAAGCCGAGAGTAAGCCGAGAGCATGTACAGCAACTAGGTCGTCACATATAAAGCGTGCACATTGCAAGATACGCAAGTGCTTGATATTTCCAAAGCCAGCTTCAATGTAACAGGTGCTTTCCTCTTCCTGTTATGCAGGTTGCTCCGAGTCAAATAGGACAGAGAGGCAGTTGCAACCAGCACCTCAACACCTCAACGGCGGGCAATTGAAACAGGCAGAGAAGAAATGTACCCTGTGGAGAAGCTGCCTGCCGCCAGCTGTGACTGCAACACCACGAACCGGCGTAGTTGCCAATAGGCTGCAAGCTTATAAACTTGACAACAGGCAATGTGTCTCTCCGGGATCAGTCTTGCAGAATGGCAGATGGGATGCCGTGCAAGATGTAAGTAGAACCCAAAAGGCAGATTAGAAAGGGGAGCACATGAAGCTTGTTAACGTGTGCATGGAGAACGGAAGGTAGGGGAAATTTTTAGTTGGATTTACTTTCTGTTATTAGCGTTTAATTATAAAAACCAAGGGCGGCTGTAATTTATATGAGCTATTTCACTTAAACTATAGTTTGGCCCATATATTTATAAATACTAGGCCCCTAATTGGCTGCAGTAGCCTATATATATACTAGTACCTATTTTAGCGAAGGGCCTAGAGAAAATACTAACCAGCTTATCCCATTCCATGCATAATGAATGCAACATTGTGCTACCTACCTAACCTTAAAGTTTTCGGCCCAATGTCCGGATGAATAGGTCCAGCACCAGGTAGTATATATGTAGCCTATTCGCAGTACCTTAGATACCGTACATCCATACTTCGATAGGTTAAAAAAAGTGATCTATCTTAGTATGCATCCTCACCTTGCATATATCGGCGGTCACCTTCTACTTACTACTGCACCTAACAGTACGGAGTACTAAGTGCCTACAATACCAGGAGAAATCGACCGAGTACGTACCTTAGGTAGGCGTCAGCCAGTTACTCATTCCAGACCAGCCCTACGTTGTCATTGGCCACATCTTGCGAGAAGCAGCATTTCCAACGCCGCACGTACGCAATGCCGTAAAGTGAGACAACTTGTATGTACAGAAGAGCGGTATGTCGGCACCTGGGTAGTCAACCTGCGTGGCAGAAAAACAGATCGCATCGTGTTCTGATGGTCCCATACTGTAGGGCTCTTCAGCGTTATGCTTCTGCAGCTGCCAAGTACAAATGCAGGCAAAGAAACCTGAAGCACTGCAATAAATCGTTCTTTTATTTTCTAAAGGCCCACATGCTCTAGTACAAATGAGTTGTTAGTCTCTAAATTCGAACCCAAGAGCTCACAAGACTGGATGCTTATCAAAACCACAAGATAAAATAGTTAGTATCGTGACATTGACTTATAGCAAATCTGAGCCTATAGCGCTTGCACCTGAATATTCAAAGATAACCAGGGTATTTGGTGGGCTTGGGTAGAAGAAGCCAATGAGTGCAACTGTCTCAAGTTACGGTGCATCATCCCCACTCCCAATGCACTATAAGCCTGTATGTCTCTCTATCAGTCAAACACACACGTACTACCCCCTTGTTCAATACAGCGCCTCTACCTTCACTCAACACCGCCCCGGCACCTCTCTCAATCACTACCTGGTCCGTATACCGGAAACAAACCCCATCGCCAGAAACCCCCCTCCCCTGATTCTCATTCCCCAGTGTTATAGATAGTTCAAGTCAAATAATGGGTTTTGCCCAGCTTACAAAAAGCCAGACCGCATATTTTATGCTCTATCCTGGGAACTCCGCAAAAACTAGGCGATTACCAGAAGGCCCCGGCATATCGCCCACTCTTTCGCTGCTCCGCCTAAATGGCCTGTCGCGACTGTGGTTACGCATAGATATTGGGGTCGATGGTTGTAATTATCTGGTTATATATAAATCAGGCATAGATATTGGAAACGGGCTAGTGACATAATATTGATTTTGTTGCGCCATTTGGTGCTGCTGTGGTTTTCATGTAACATTTTTATCTCTTCCTCTTCCCCGTAATTTCTTTCGTGCTCCCCCATTTTTGCCTAAGGCAATAATATACTGTTAACCATTATGACGTTGGAAATGCTCGAGTTGTGAATTCAAAACCATAAAAGTGGCACCTCGGAGCATAGATATGGGAGGGAGTGTCGGAAAGAGCACGAGAATTCATTTTTCATCCAGAAGCCCGCCTTACGCTGCCTAAGCCAAAAACCTACTTAGATATCTAACAGCTAAAGAAGAAAGGGCAACACTTGAAAACCACATGATCAATCATTCTAGTGTTCGTAATCAAACAACTATTACACATGTTAAATCACTAAAAATGTCCACACGTATGCCACTTTATAGTGTGGGTTTTCAAAACTGATGACCTTCTGTTCCCGAGACTCAAAATATATTCTTGCACACTCAAGGTTGAAGATCTCACGATTGAACGGCTGGACCAGCTTCAACCACACATCCTGCATCCAGCCTAATGAAGTAATCCGCGTCACGCACGGCCTCGAGACGATGCGCAATCGTAATAACGGTGCTCTGAGCGAGCTCATCGCGGAGGACGTCCTGGATAGCGAGGGCGGTCTCCTTATCGATGGAGGCCGTCGCTTCGTCGAGGATGATGACGGGGCTTCGTCGGAGGACGGCTCGCCCGATGCCTACGAGCTGTCGCTGGCCCTGGCTGAGGTTCTTGCCGCCGTCGTCGATGCGCGAGTCCAGCGCCCGCCCGGGTCCGAGGATCCGGTGCAACACCGCCTCGCACTCGGTGTCACTGTGTAGCTGCAACGGGTCGAGGTTGTCACGCAGTGTGCCCGGGAATAACACTGGGTCTTGCGCTACGAAGCTGATGCGCTGTCTCCAGCTATGTACGTCGACTTGCGAGATGTCGACGTCGCCGACGCGGATGCTGCCGCGCTCGGGGTGCATCGTCGCAAGGAGCGCAAGTGCGAGCGTCGACTTGCCCGAGCCTGTGCGGCCTAGCACTGCGCAAGTCGCTCCCCCAGGAATGGTGAAGGACACGTCTTTCAGGGAAGGGTCTAGATGCGGAGCATATTTGAGGGTTCTGCACCGCTTGGAGTTAGTTATCAATATTGGGAGTATCGTAATCTATAATGATATTAGAAGCGCAGAACGCTTCTCAAATATGGTTCTAGGTCAAGGAAACGCTCAGACTCTTAAAGCAGCACAGACAGCAATAATACTACGAAGAAAAATACTTACACTTCGTCGAAGGCGATGGCGTCGCTGGAGGAGGGCCAACTTGACGGGGGGTCGAGGTGGCCAGAAGGTTCCTCTTCTAGGTCGAGCAGTTCTACGACGCGCTCTACAGAGACAAAGTCCATCTGTAGCTTTCCGTATGCCCTGCAAATTCCATGTGTTGCATCGACAAACTGTGATGCCGTAGCGAGGACGAAGGCTGTTAAGCCCGGTGATAGGCCCTGGTATAGGGATAGTAACGTTAAGCTAAACGTGGATATCGCTGAGATGGCATCGAATCTGTATTGTAACCACGCTTGTGTACTCCAATAGAAGTGGTCCATTTTCTGGAAAGCGTCTGTGATGACAATGTTTTTGTTTTGGAAATGTGGTTGTGCCTTGAAAGCCCTTATCGTTCCTAGACCCTCCAATAGGATGCCAAAATTAGACATTAGAGGGGACAGTGACACCATTTCAAGTCGCCTTAAGCTCTGGGATGTGGGAATAAAGAGATTGAAGATGTATATGAACCACAAGGTCATGGCGACCGCGAAGATGAAGAATGTGGGTGTAAGGGATGCGATGACGACCATGCTGGTAATCCAGTTAATTGACCAGAAGGTCACATCTTGCAGCGGCGCGATCATTCCTCCATCTAACATCCCTATGTCCGCAGTCAAACGGTTCATCAGACGCCCAACGGGCGTGGTGTCATAGAACCGAAATGTGGCACTACTGACTCGATGCAGAACTCTCCCAAACAAGTTCTTGGCCGCCAGATACAAGATCAGGAGTAGGCCACATTGTGTGAGTGTATAAAGGGCGGCCATGATAACACCTAAGGCCGCATAGCATATGATCCAAGGCGTAACGTTGTCGGCGGGACTTGGGAGATTGTCGAATATTCCATCTCCAAGACCCCAGGTAATGAAAGTAGACGACTCTACAGATGGGTATCCCTCGCCCCAGGCTTTCAAAAACCACGCGTTAAATATTCGGGCGAAACGGAAAGCGGAGAAGAAACCTATCACCATTACCCACCACCTTAGCTTTCCGGCCTTGATATAAATCCAATAAATTCTAGCCACAATGCCGCCGGATGCTCGGTGTTCATCTGTAATAAATTTGTCCGGTATTGCGATATCATTTTCTTCCTCGGTCGCCGTGTGGGCATCCTCCTCGTGGGCGAGCTTGAGTGTCTCCTGCTCCTTAGCCAGTATGTTGATCTCTTGAGAAATCTCATCCCCTTCGAGGACACGGGCACGCCCTTTGTTGATCTCGACAAACTGGTCAGCGAGATGGGCACAAAGGTCCACCCGATGTGTCACGAGGATTATAGTACGGCCTTCTATCAGGGGCCCTTGGAATAGTTTGCGTACAATAGACTCAGCTGTGCCATGATCGAGTGCGGCCAGAGGATCGTCGAGTAGTAGAATGCGCGAGTCGCTATAGACGGCCCTGGCCAAGGCTACTCGTGCCTTCTGACCGCCAGAGAGACCAATGCCATTCTCACCGATATCCGATAAGTCTCCATGCGAGAAGCTAGCAAGATCCGGTGTTAGTGCACAAGCATCCACTACCTTCTTATATCTGACAGGGTCATATGGGAAGTTGAATAGAATGTTATCTCGAATGCTCATATTCTGGAGCCATGGTGACTGTGCGCAATAGCCCACCATTTGATTGGGTACGGTGCAACCACCGGCAACTCTATCCAGATCCCCAAGTACTGTGGCATTTACTTTTAGTAATGGCACCTTGCTCAGAGAGTCCCCGGGTATTCGGGGGTAGGTAAAGCTTGGAATACAAAAGAACTGTTCCGGAAAGGGGGTTGATAGAATTATGAGTTGTTGGAACAAAAATGAGATAAAATAAAACGAATCTGGATATCACTTACTAGCTTGAAGCAGGGCAGTCTTACCTGCACCTACCTTTCCACATATAATAGAAAGCCCGGTGGTAAAGCGGATATTTAAATTCTTCAGTACCGTTTTGTGATTAGTAGGCCACGCAAAAGTTGCGTCTTGAAATTCAACGTCGGGTGTCGCGTCGTTGGAATCATTATCCTCCTTGTCCGGCTCAGCCATGAACGACTCTATTCGATCCAATGAAACATACGCATTGAGAAGCACTGTAACCAAGTTTGGGATTTCTTTCAAGCTAGTTTCTAACATTGTAAATAGCTGTAGAGCAGGGAATGCGATATCAACCGTCAGGGGCCGTTTGGCGATGTATGTGTAGGCGAAAAAAGTAAAAACAGGGAAGAGCGTGCTGCCAGATAGGTTTGTAGCACTAATTGCAATGCTCCATAGCCCTGTGATGATTCTTAAATGCAACTCAGCGGCGCGTGAATCCATAATTGTATCGAGCCACCTATACTGCCAGTCATACCATCGTAGGGGGCGTATGGCTTCAATGAACTGGGATGTAGCATTTATCCTCACATCAGATGCAGTCCGACGAAGCTTTTCGTTGAGATATAGGCGTCGAATGCAACCTGCGTTTAGAAGCTGGAGGAGAATAAACCATGCCAAACCGAGAAGGCAGGACCAGCCAAGCAATTGCCAGAGGAAAATAAACGAGAGGGCCAATTGCAGAGGAGTAGTGATGAGCCCAGCGAAATCCCAAAAACGCTGTGCTACCTCATAAACGTCCGACTTCATCAAATTAAGAATCTTGCCCATTGTCGCCGGCTGCTGAGGGGGGCTCTTAGTCTTCTTGAGTGTGCTTGCCTTGCGCAACTTCAGGAACTCGAGTATGCGCTCGAATCGACTTGTCTTAGATTGGCGGCCCAATAAAGGGGTTTCCTCATCGGCATCAGCATCAAAACCATCATTATCGGATTCGTTTTGACTCCTGTGGCCATTCTCGGTACTGTCATCTTGTGAGTCTTCTGCATTTCCCGCCTGTTGGCCGTATGATTTCCGCGCTAGTGTCTTCGCATAGACCATGGTAATCATCTCCCCCCGAGATCTCTCGTACGCCCGGCGACCAAACCAGAGTGAAAATACACCTGACTGGGTACTGATGAGCCGTAGAATTAGCATTGCAAAAGCCCAGCAGATGGATTCTGTCCGGTACTCTGGTCCCTTCTCTATGGAAACTAGCAAGCTTTGCAGTAGAAGCGGCGCCGATAAATTAGCCGCAGCCTCTAAAATTCCCAAAGTCGAAATAATAAAAAGGTCGAGACCGTTTGCTAAAACGAGTCGTAGCCAGACAGGACCCCGAAGTTCTCGGAATAGCGTGTGTAGTTGCTTGTGTTGGAACTCATAAGGAAGAAGCCATACGTCCCCATCCTCGAGTTGATTCTTGTACCCTCGAGATATGAGTGGTGATAGCCAAGATACGGTCATGAACTGCCACAGATTCAAGTTGTCTTCGGGGCTTCTAAGCTCCGACGTAGGGTAATCTTCATTACCCGCGATTCCAGTGTTATCGAGGGCTGGATTGCGCATGGGCATTGTTAAAACAATGATCAAAGCTGCTAATGCTATGCTAGTGACCACTGCCTGTGATATTAGAACCTTGTGGGTTTGATTGAAGTTTGTTGCGAGCGTGATCAACCCACACACAACAGAGGTAAAGTAAAGGGCAAGTAAGGTCCTGGGCGTCCGCTTGGGGAGGTCTACTATAGTAATGAAAAAGCTAGCAATCCAAGGCACAATGTCGAGTAGCCTAAGGTAGTCGAGCGAAGGTGAAGAGACGGTTAGGGAGGACGATATAAGACCCAGTGTAGACAGTACTAGTAGCGAAGCCGTCCAAGACGTCCACTTCTTGATACGGCCATCGTATGGTGGCTCTTCCTTAGCAAAGGAACGAGCCCATTGTGGTCCTTTGGGTAATATGATACGGACAAGATATAGCAAGGTACAGCCACCGGCTATGGCAGCCCGGACGATCGAGCTGCCGAGTGCAATATCCATGGCAAGCATCGCTTTGTCGGCGGTAAAAAGACCATGTTCAGAAATTCTATACAAAACGACAAACATCCAAGATATACTAAGTAATCTTAATGAAGAGTCATTCCCCCGTACACCAACTCCATTACCTTTTACCCAGGTAGGCCGATAGAAGTGTATAATTATAAATTGTGAAGTTGGGACAGTGAGGAGAGTCCCTTTGAAGAGACAAAGTAACTCTGCCGTCACCGATATCGTACATACACCTTACCGCTTGACCCATCAAATGGCACGCATAGTCCAATCAAATCGTCTCATTAACGCCGATCGCTACTCCAGCCTGCAACCTCGGAATAACTTGGCTTCAGATGCAGTTCCTGGGATAGGCCCCCAACTTCATGAGCAAAAGCCGAATGCAGTGTCAGGGATAAAACAAACCGATAGGAGCCATTCTGGAGCGGCCGCCACCCCATCTATTTTATGCAATCTCTCAACATCGGTGGTGCTTGTATACCTGATTTCCTGCCACTGGTTTAGTGGTGAATTTTGGTGTTGAGAACCTGTAGGACACCCTATTGGCCGCTACAATAACGGCCGTGCAGCTCCTACGCTCCCGTACCTAGGTTGTTGGCCTACCATGTATTGTAATATTTCTAGCGTTGAGAGCATTAGGTATTGGTGTTGACTACTATGATCTTACTGTAAAGTTCCTCCCCTGCTACATACTACACCTAGTTTGGGTCACTGGTGTGGAGAGCTGGCATAAAACTTGATAGAATAGTGGCCGCTCTAGGATGGCTCACCGATAGGAGCCGCTTATGAATCGACAGAAAGGTATATGTTGTAATGAGACATTCTGTATTTGGACAATGCGCTATAGTAGTAATATTTATAGGGACTAGGTTGATGCCTGCACTGCAGAGTTTCGCAGGCGATGGAAGCCCTCACTTCGCCACTTTATGAACATTTATGTACAAGAATTCAGATTAGTGTCAATCTCAGGGCTATACCTAGGCCCATTTGTTGTAGTCATTATAGTAAATACAAGAGGACCAAACGCGACAGCGTAATCGCAGTACTCGAGCAACTGTAGAATCATCTTTGCAGCACTCATTGCCCAACACAGGCGACCATAAGCTTTCCATAGTCCCCACTGACCTCTCCGTTGATACGGCTGGCGAGACTCCTCCTATACCGTTGTTGGTAGGCGCCCTTGATGTTTTCCATTGCCTGGCGATCCCAATGGTAGCGAACGACTCGCGCGACCAGCAGTTGATCCTTTGTCCCCATCCCCGCCATTGCATCCTCAAGCAACGTTGCCGCGTGCATGAATTTATCCACCGCATTCCGTAATTGATACAAAAGCGCGTCCTCCATGTGTCCGCTGAACTCCTGTATCGGAATCGTTCTGTTAGCACCCGAACGCAATCCGAAATAGCATGCTCGCAAATTACAACTCACCTTCCTAATGACATCTTCAAGCTTGCGCCTAAATTTTTGCTCGTAGGCCTGGTTGATAGCGCGGATTTGGTTGTCGTTCCGTGTCGATAGGATCGAACAAACAAGCATCTCATCTGTCCCCATTTTACCTTCAGTCGCCCGATAAATCTCCATGACATCTTGATCGATGGCCTGTGGTATAACGGGCGCACTGTCTTCAGCCCGACAAGCACCTAGAACAATCATAAAGTGCCTCTCTGTCTTCATACTCAGATCGCCCTTGACATCACTTTCAAGAGACCGGTTGGCAAAGCGTTGATATGCGCCCTTGATGGCCCTTATGTCTGCATTGCTTCGCCCAAGGAGAACATCGTTCAGAACTTTTTCTTTTGTGCCAGGACCGTCCATTGCCGAATGCAAAAGAATCACATCGTGAAGCAGCGGGCCCGACACAATCGCAACCAGGCCGAGTTCGAAGTATTTGCTCGTCTCCGACTTGATATCCTTTTCAAGACTACGACTGAACAGCCGAGAGTAAGCTGCTTTGAGGGCTTCAATTTGAAGTGGATCTTTATTCGCCAAGACTCGAACCAAAGCTTTCTCGTCTGTGCCAAAACCCTTCATAGCCATTCGTAAAGCTTGGGCATCTGGGTTCGCATCCCACTGTATGATCTGTGGCGGGCCATAACCGAGACTAGGCGGGGTCGGCGGACCAGCGGCACCTCCAGGAGGAGGGGCGTATTGCGTGCCGTATTGCTGAGGCGGCGGAGCACCGTACTGGCCTTGAGGGGCCGGTGGAGGAGCGCCGTAACCAGAATATGGCGCTGGTGACCCATACGATTGATGGCCGCCTGGGGGCGGATAGGATGGGTTGCTTCCCGGCAATTCTACAGGAGCACCACCATAGCGGCCATAGCCACCCTGAGACGGTGGGTATTGGCCACCCTGGGGAGGATAAGGGCTGCTATTCTGAGGAGGATATTGTCCTTGAGGTGGTGGATATTGCCCAGCCTGGGGAGGGTAGGGGCTGCTGTTCTGAGGGGGATATCCTTGAGACGGGGGATACTGTCCAGGCGGGGGGTATTGTCCTTGAGGTGGAGGATACTGTCCTTGAGGTGGAGGATACTGTCCTTGGGCTGGCGGGTATTGACCTGGGTATTGACCCGAGGGAGGATATTGGTTGTACATCTAGATCTTTGACGGGTTGGTTGTCTTGCGCAGTTGGTACTGGAAGAGTAGGCCCTAGGGGATTTGTGACCGGGTCAGCCTGCAATGGGCGGAACAGAGCGGCAGTAGGTGGAGTCTGGGATGGAAATGAAAATGAGAATAAGATAAAGATAAAGATAATGAAGAAAAGCGGCTTCTAGGGCTCGTGGGAACACAGTATCTGGGAGAGAGGGGTGCCTAAATTAATAGCAGATATATTGTAGATGGGACTCTGTGAAGGCTTAGGACCACTTCGCCTCACACCGTCAGCTAATGTTCGTCGTAGCGCCACGCTATCTGTTGCGTCATGGCTTTTCAAAGAACCTCTTTGCGCGCCCCTCCTCCTCGGAAACGAGGTGGTCCCACTCTCTTGTCGGCTGGAGACATGCACCGCCATCCCCCAAGCATTGCGGCATCTTGGCGTGTATCTACCTACCTTTGCTCTTGCACTATTTAAGGCAGCATGTGATACCTGCTACCCCGCTATTCGCTGAGGTAAACGTTGCCACAGCTGAATTGCTAAGCCACATTGATCAGCTACAGTACCTATTACTAGGTACATTGCCTGCCTACCGAAGCTGGCACCCGCTTCATCTCCGCTATAAGTAGGCTCTGTATGATATAGGGCTTTTGATATAGGGAGGACTCTGTCTTAGTGCATTATAAAAACAAGATGCTATTGTGATAACTAATTGGTACTGAAAGCTACTTGTTCTAATAAGATTTAGGTAGGCTTTACGAATTTTGCTAATATTTACGTAGCTAGGTACATAGGAGCTCTGCCTAAGTATGTAACTAGGTATTCGAAACAATAGGTAGGAGGGACTTTTACACGGTTTCAGGGAGAAGGATATAACTCCCGTGACCACCGTAACTTGCACCTTTGAACTAGTCACCTTATACCTCAACATATTCGTCATTTATTTTACAGCATGCGGCAAGTTGATGACGGGCTTTGCAAAACTCTCCGCTGTTTGAGGTAGGTTAGGGTTCCGCATGCTCGGGCCTGACTGCAGCCACAGCAGCCATGCAGCAATGGACAAAGCTCAGGTGAATTTTCATAATGTACGGATTCGGGGTTTGGGACGTTTGACCTTGTGCTGATTATATTTGCCAACTCTCCAGGGTCTTTGACTAAACCCATAACTTAGGCACGTCATCTCGTATTATAGTTGCTGGTATTCCAAAGCCTAGCGGCCCGCATTCCGTCTGTATTCGTTATTCTACAGGACGCTGATCACAATAGCACAACGAGCTCGTTGGGGCAGCCCTTGACATTGTCACAGCCCAAATTCCAGTCATGGATGTGTTTTCCCTATTGGCTTATATCCTACCCCTGGCAGGGTTGCGATGAAAGCCGCCCACTCAATATCCAGAAGCGAGGCTACGCAGCAGCCGGTGTATACGACAACCCGACGACATTTCCTATAGAATGGAATTGATCATAATTACTTGTTGAATTATTCCACTCTTACGAGAATTTTTCCTTAGAAATGGCGAGAGGGATATTAAAAGCGAGGACGGCCAGAAATCTGCGGATCGCCCTCTACAATTCTCTCCTTTCTCCCTTAAGAATATGCTGACGATAAGTTGCGAGCGAACCAGGAGTGACTGAAGCGTGGAACAAGGCTAATATGAGAATGAAGATATATTCTATTCTGATATGGTATAGGAGGACACTTCAATATAAACAGGATGGCTTGGGACGGATATATAATGTGAAGAATCTACTTAGAGACTTCAGATGTCAGCCAGATGGCTCTTGGCTGGCGAATAAGCAATATTACGACGGATCAATGAATATGAGGACGCCTAAAGATTGCCGCATGTCAATTTTCTCCATTCACTTCAAACGGAGTACCACTCTTCACTCTTGCTGCTATCAATACTTCTAGACTACGTTATTTAGGTTTCGCTAGGACCCTTTTTAGAAGTACTTATACAGATCCGTAGGGTCTTGTCTATTAAGTGCTGTTGACCGGAATCCCTTGTGGTAAACAGCTTTATGTGAGGGCTAACTTCCGATGGTTTCGGCGATTCAAAGCACTCAAGAGCTCCGGGAGCTAACCAAAATAGGCAACTAGAACTGGCGCTAATGCAACCTGCAGGTACAGAAGGCACCTGCAGTGTACCGAATCGGGCTAGTGTAGGTGGCTGGTAGGCTAGACCAACCAATGAGCGCTGGTTTTTGTTTACTTTGCTGCATTCAATGAACCCCAATACCAGCCACTTTTTAAAGCTCGTCCATTCAATGAGCGCTCCCTACCTATCTCAAGGTAATTCGCGACAACAAGGGTCATCAATCCCAACCTTCTCATTATTAGGTTTCTGTGCATTTGAATATAATCACATGTGTCCTACTGGTAGGTCTACTTCTCTTCTTCTTTTTCTTGTCTCGTAGATTGTTTCTTGAGCTATAAGCATTGCGTCCCACCGGATTTGTGTTGTTTCGGAGCAAGTGAAGCACGTCTCCCCAAGATCCAAAAGCCCTGCAGACAAGATGCATCTTAGAAATATCCCTATATTGCTCCTTGTTGGGGTTTCTTCCTTGGGTGGCTCATCATTAGCATTACCCTTTATATGGAAAAGAACACCGGCTGCGGAAGCCCTCGCGGCGCGCCCGACATACTCGGTTATTCCCATCGACGGAAGTGGAGGGCAAGGGGGCGACGCAGACACGACCTTGACGGTTACCGTTACGCCGGCACCCACGACAGTCGTCGAATCTTCGCCGCCCGTCACAGAAACAGTGACTGTTTCCGGCAAGCCAGCTACGCGGACGATATCGGTCATCGATATCCAACCTACAACCGAGTTTGTGACGACCATAGTGACGCAGACACCAACTTATATCTCAACTCACACGTCGAGCCACACGTCAACTCACACATCAAGTCACATACCAACGAGCACATCTCATACTTCAACATCGACACCTACCATCTCGATATCCAGCACCCCATCGACGACCCCCGCACCACCATCTTCGACGACTTCAAGTCCATATTACCCCACTTCCACCGAATCGGTAACCGTGCCGCCATATCTTACAACGTCAATTCCAATCTCGAGTTGGGGTACTTCTAGTAAATCGTATGACGACGGCCAGTGGCACACTGTAAGTGATGTTTGCATCATTTCTTTTGCTGTTTTAGCGGCCTTGCACCCCCACCTCCCGCCATCTTCGCGTTTTACACCTCAAGGCGGTTCACGAATGCTAACTAATAATATAGTCATATCCCGCTTGGAATGGGACATTTGCCCACCGGTTTGCAAGGCGCTCGTGAAAGGAAAACAACATTGAGCAAGCGCGTCTCATGATACCCGGATCATCTGTCATACTGTTTCGACTGATTCTACTGGCTATTATCTCTTTGTTAGCCTTTGGCCTGCTTAAACACTCGTCACCTTCACTGTAATGTTAATGTGAGAAACGTAAGTATACTATGTGGCGAGGCACAACATTCGCGCGACCCAAGTGCTGGAACGCGTTAGAGAAGTGTTGTTGTAGGATAATGTGTTATAAAGGCTAAGATGTTACTACATGAATTTCAATAATATTAAGAGAGATGTCCATACCCCATTATCGAGTCTTTTAGAAAATGTATCCAGGGATATGTCATCCAAAACCTAACCTACAGGCGTCAGTGACAAGCAGTGCTGATGTTGAGGACGTTACGAGGACCTCTTTAGGCTGGAAGTTATCTACTCACCAATCATGGATTCTACATCACCCTGCTCTCGGTACATCGATTCACTTTTGAGGTTTTTTCAGACTCCACCTGATAGTTTTTAATGCTGATTCGCAAAGCGGCAACTGCGTATAAGTAAGCTTTCAATCATCTGCAACACGTATATATATAGCATATATCTTATCATCGTCTTCTCAGTCACCGAGGGTTCGATTTTTTTGTCCCTATCTACTGTACTTATACCCAGTAAACGCACCACGGCTCTATTCTCCATTATCACAGAGGAGTTAACAGCCTTGAAAAGACATGCCGGGGATTAGCAACTGCCCAAACGAGGAAACCGAGGTGACAGGCCGGCGCTACGGCCCTAGTGGCCGTCCTCATCGTCCTCGTTCTGCTACTATTGGGTAGCGCGACCGCATAGCTACTGTACTGATGATGAGGTGGGATTGTGACGGGAAAAGGCAATCACCTTGTTCGCGGATGGCGTAGGTATAGAAGAGGGCCTGAGAAACCTGGAGACGACGCTGAAGAGGAGACGCGGACAACGATTCAGCAAAGGACAGAGTGTGACCGGAGATGGGGACAAAAGTGAAGGTAATGGGATTGTGAAGAGGGGAGAAGAACGATGCGTAGATGGAAAGTTCACTAGAAATAGACGGTGGCCTTAGGACCGGAATAGTAGGATACGAGACAAACAATTGGGTTGACGCTGAGGATACTGATAATGGCATTGGCTTGTTCACTCTTATTCCCCCGCCTTAGTCGCCTGTGCTGGATTACTACATTTGTATGTTAAAAAAAACTTAGTGCTGAGGTTTGTGAAGTCTTGACGTCCTGATTCGGAAGGACGTATCTTTATAGTCACTGGCATTACTGCGTACCTATAAGCTTTGACGACGTGGCCATGCTATATAGGTCTCTCACGTTTGTCGTTATACCTAGAACTCCTGTTATATCCTGTCACTGTGGTTTATTCTTGAATACAACCTAAATTAGACTCTATTTAAGTGTCGTCGACTAGTCAAGTCACAAGATGAATGACGGCCTTAACACCTGCTCATTTAGCTTCGGAGTACCTAATTTGGCGTATTATGTCTACGTCACTGGGTTACTATTCATACTCTTATGGATACACAATGGTAGACAGGCACTGAATAGCCAATGAAGCTATATGGGCAAGTTCAAAACCAGATACCTCGTTCAACCATTAAGACCACCTAAATCTTCAAAATCCGGGGAAATGAGTTGTTTTATACGCCATCTATCTCCTACACGTGTTAACAGGGCCATATCCTTGTTATAGTGTCTATTAGCTTCGGTTTGTCGATCCGGATCACCGACCTTGCAACTAGACGACCCAAAGGCCCCTGTAAGTGGAGATGTCGTTTGAAGCAAATTGCAGGAACCCAGGTACCTGGTCAAGGCCTCAATTCCATTTGATCCATTCGCGCTAAAACATCACAGTTGACCTGATCAACCCATGCATACACAGTAGAGACTCCTTAATTCGATACACGTTCATCTGCAACTAGATAAGTTCATAGATTGGCTGCGGGCCGCCCCCTCATGATGCCCACTGTATCTTGGTATAAAACGAAACATGCTGCCGTTTGTATGTTGGTAGTTGATATAGCCCTTTGAACCATAACATTCAAGTCCAGCCTTTTCCGGAGCAACCTCGTTTCTTAGTAAAGATGAAGACCAGCACCGCGATTCTCAGAACGCTGGCCGTGCCAGTCGCAGTAGCATCGGCTTCGATAACAGGAACGTCGACGTTTTACGGTGGCAATTTACAAGGGGGTGATTGTTCTTTCACTACCTATACGCTGCCAGCTGGTGTATATGGCACTGCCTATTCAGGTTCAGCATGGAATTCAGCAGAGAAGTGCGGTGCCTGTATTCGAGTTACTGCTGGCGGGAATTCGTTAATTGCCATGGTCAGTTCCCAAACACATTGAATCGTTCCTTACATCAGTACCGGCGAGTATTGAGTGCTAACGTGCGTCAGATCGTTGATAAATGTCCCGAGTGTGACGAGGGTCACCTTGATCTTTTCGAAAACGCATTCCACACCCTTTCGCCCTCGGCTACCGGCCTACTAGACACTTCTTACGACTTCGTGGAATGCCCGATCTCATCTCCGCTTATCCTTCACACCAAGACCGGTGTGTCGGTCTGGTGGTTCTCTATCCAAGTTGTAAACGCCACCGAAGCTGTCGCCAAGCTCGAGGTCAGCACGGACGGGGGATCATCGTGGACGTCACTGATGCGGCAGGACTATAACTTCTTCGACTACCCCAGCGGGTTCGGAACGAACAATCCGACCGTGACCGTTCGTGTCACGAGTGAGTCGGGAAAAACTATAGTCGTCCCGAATGTGAGCGCAGCCCCAGATGTGCAGATAATGGCTGGCTCGAATTTCTAAGCGAACTGTTGTTTTGGAGAACGGCAACATAGACTCGCGATAATGTACTAGAAATTGTACAACGTTTCGAGAAGTCTTCATTTTCTATATTGTATTAGCCCTTGTGCTTTAGTAGACCACACACACACATCCTGTAGCATTTCATTTGTTAGGAAAAAGATATTACTAGCTGCAATAATTCGGCAGATCCAATACTGTGGGCTGTAAGAGATACTGTTGTAATATAACTCTCGTGTAGCCCAAAAGGATAGTCATATTAAGTGCCCTATTTTCGAACACAAGAATGTTGGTCAGTATGAGATAGTTGGGAGAGGTTGGATGTGCCAGGAGAAACGAGAGAGATGTGATAGCATTATGCGACAAGCAATATACCATAATTGCATTGGTTGAAGATCACCCTCAAATCCGAAAGGAGGCGGAAACGCAACGAGTTGAAATTACGACGATAAGAGTTAGGACTGGGAAAATGCTGTACAGGGGGGTTGTTTGGTATATGTCAAAAACACCAAGCAAACAAGCAACCTGTGAGGATACGAACCATATTTCCAACATTATAGGTTACACCACGGCCATGTCAAGAGCTTACGTTGGTACCTGGCATAACACTTGAGTGATATGAGTCGCGTTGCCTAATCGGGCCATCCACTCACACCGAGAGATTGACGTTATTCCCAATGTCGTCTTGCGGAGGAGCCGTACTTTCCCGAGTCGCGCTCGTGAGGGCCGCATACGTGCATGTGATTAAACTATAGCGAGGCAGACATGGAGTTGACCGAACTCAGATAGCCAACGGCATCCTGCTCACCGTGGACTACAGTGAACTACCACCGCCGTATTCCTACGGGTAAGTCGAATAACATGCGATGGGCATCGCCTGATAAGTGACGACAGCCTGGTCTAGCCAATGATAAAGGCCGGATTGGAAACTAGCCGACGACTTTGGCATTGGGGGAGCGGTGCGATGTACTGTATGGCCCGCCGCTCCTCCGTAGTCCCGAGAGCATCATTTCGTTTGCTCGCGTATCGTGTGCGGCTCAGTGACGTTGACGAGATGAACAAGTCGCCCAACCGCGAAAACATCTCGGGCCTAAACGGGGCTGGGCGGCAGAACATTAGGCCTGGGCTACCAACGAGGTGCGAATGCGCTGGATTGGGACACCTAACAGCTGGAAGGAGTTGGCCCAAAAGAGGGTTGTTCGCCCAGAAAAGTCGGAAAGGCAGAAAAGTGGTGCCACTGTCAGGTCAGTACCGTGGTAGGATTTCAGCCGGACCCAGCAGGATGGATCACCCGCCCTGTCAATCGCCTTGGGTGACTGCGCTGGTGGATCCCCCGAACCGCTGTACAACATGCGGTTCGCAGCAAGCTCAGGGAGCTCTCTGCGCCGTCGGGGGGTGCCGCCCAAACATCACCTCAGAGTATCGTGATCAGGTCGACTTGTTCAGACCACCAGGAAATTGCTGGAATTCCACGCACGAAGGGATGAACACGCTAGAAACATTGAGTCAATACGGATTGCGAGCTGGGAGGTGTATATTATGTGCGTTATAGTGTCTCCCGTCAGTCGTGATGGCTTCCTTTCCACACCACCACAACGACCGGTATTAATATACAACCATTCATCCAAATCAAAGACATCTAGAACTTCTAGGCCGCCATATCGTCTATTTCCTGCCAATAGCAGATAAATTGCACTTGACAGCGGTATAGCATCATTGTAACCGCACCCTCTATCAACCTGTAACCACCACACCACAACCAACCAAACAAACCACACAATGCAACCATCAATGCGCATGCATATTGCCGCGAGGGTACCACACCCAACGGCCCCAATAAGCCCCAAGAGCGGTGCACTAGCCACGAAGAAGTACGTAGTGACACTGGTCCACAACCCCTGACAACCAAAGCTAACTCGCCCATGATAGAGTTCTACTACCAACACTCGCCTGGCTGGGAGCTGCCTGTGCCGTGGGCTTCTACGTGTCTAGGCAGCTCCACGGAAGATCCGACAGCTTCGACAAGATCTTCGCCCAGCAAAACACACCCGAGGTTGAGGCCGCGAGGAAGAAGGACCTCTTAGTCGAGACATATGGCGACCCTCGAAACAGCCTTCTGAATATCCTGGGCTGGACCAAATAGAAACATAGCCAAGTCCTGCTTTCTGGGATAATATCACAGCATCAAGTTGGTTTTCATTTGTTCGGCATCTAGGGTCGGCGTTGAACAGGGGGCTATACCCTTTTTACAGACCCCCCAAAACATGGTTGGGATGTTGTAATCAAGTTAGAAAAAAGTATATACCATTACACAAATCTCCTTTGCGGCTTCAGTATGAGTTCAATTCAAAGTGTAGACCGAAGCTAGTCAGATATGCCAAACCGAATAGACCTCGGCGCCACCAGCACGTATTAAATTCAAGGTAAACTTTGGGGACTGCTAAACGATATAAATAACGCTGTTAATATATTTAGGGCTTACTGTCTATAACAGATCTTATATATCGGCAAACAGATCAGCAGCACTTCGCTGACAACTATCAGCTAACGTAACTAGACGGGGCCTTCAAATCTTTCCACCGTTGAGTTTAAAAACAGCACTTCCATTCATAGGCCTACTAACAACGATCGCGCCCTCCATGTCCTTCTCAGCAATCTGTCGTTTCGAGTAGTACTTCTCCACCAAGGCCTCCTTAATCTGATCTACCCTATCTGCGGGCACGAGGTGGACGCTGCACCCGCCCCAGCCAGCACCAGTCAGCCGACTTCCGTAGCTGCCGGCATCGCGGGCAATCTGGCATATCTCGTCGATCTCGGGGGCGCTGCACTCATACACATCGCGGCACGAGTCTTGGGTCTCATTCAACAAGTCTCCAAGTCGCCGGTTGAAATCGACGGTGTTATCGGAAGAAGGGGCTTGTGCAGGGTCCTCGAGCAGGGACAAAAACCGAATAACACGCAAAGCCTCAGTGAACACATGCAGCGCTCGTTGACGAAGCTTGAAGTATTCCCCTCGGACGGGAAAGCTAGACATGAAACGGGCTTTCAGGTCGTCGACCGAGATGCCGATATGAGAAGCAACCTCCTCGACTGTGTAGCCCTGTTCTTGAGTCAAAGTCTTCTTAGTTAACTCAATCAACTCCTCGAGCTGTTCAGACATCGACTTTTGGGTGCCCTTAAAGTAATTGTCGTGAAAACCGTGGATTGACACGCCAAGAGGGCCGGCGTCTTTGGGGAGCTCTGTGCCTGCCGGGCAGAGCTTGGCATTCAGGAAAGCAGCGGCCATGCTGACCTCCACCACACGGAGATTATAATGAATAGGGCCGGTAACTTGCTTGTTAGAAGTGACAAACGATTGAACAATCATGAAGCACAGCTCGGGATTCGTCTTGGGGAAGAAAACTGGTCGCGCTGATAGCGTAGGCGCAAAAGATACAAGCAAAGCAGACCCCCGTTCACCGAACACGGATGCCGACTGGTCCATGCTATAGTCTGTGTGAGCGGAAGCAACGTGAGAGCGCATATGGTATTTGAGTTCCTCTTACCCTCCTGAGTTGACGCCGACGGCGCGCTCGCTGACAATAGCGACTTCAGTCAGGTCCTTCTTGTCAATGTTGGTCTCTCCGTTCGCAACCATAACAGCCAGCGCACTAGCACTGACGAAGGCAGCGCTTGAACTCAAGCCACCGCCGGCGGGCACGGTTCCATCCATGAGCACCTGCATGCTGGCGGGCTTGAAATCTGCGCCGTGTTTCTTTCTCAGTAGCTCGAGGGCGCCCCTCAGGCCCGACTTGAAGTAATTAGTCCACTCATGCTTTGTTGCATCGATCTCGACCTCGGAATGGGGAATGTCGAACTCGCGCGTCGGGAAGCGTTGCTCATCTACATTTGCGATCTTGATCTTGTACGTTCCGTCGACAGCGGGGGCGACGTCGGTTGAAACGGCAATAATGACGTCCGGGGTGATGGCCATGGGCAGGCAAGGGTACAGAGAGTAATCAATGTGCTCGCCGATGATGTTCACGCGACCCGGCGATCGCGCGACGAATTGCGCGGGGTTGCCATAATGCGCCTGGAACTTCTCGAGCAGGCTGTTCCATCGCACGCCCTGGTCCGCAAGAGCCTGTGTCGTGTAGATGTCGTGTAGGGCAGCGACAGAGGGCACAGGTCCAGACATCTTGGGGAACTACCTATGTGTAAGTGACGAGCGAGAATGCCAAGTCCCAGTCAAGTCCGTTCTCCAATGCGATGCGCGCGGCGAGTAAACGAAAGACCCTGTTGTATGTGCAACCCCGCTTTGGATGTCAAAACTTCCCTCTTCTATCTTGAGACAGTGGTTTCGCGGATCGCGAGAGATAGGTTCGTAGAGGTTGTCGAATAGCCGTTGGAGATTTGAGTGAATGGAAGAAGCCCCCGTGAAACCCTTAGATTCGGCTCAATTCACCTCGAGAAATCCGGCCAAATTGAGGGGCATTTTCACCGGCGTCATGGCTTTTGGACAACCCCACACAAATCACCCCGGTCTGCGCAAACAACCCCTCTCCTGCCCTAGCTGGGATTAGCTATATAGTAAGGCACCTACCCTGCCTAAAATTTCTACTGGCGTCCAATACGCATGTGACATTGTCCCAAAAGGGTCATACGAAATTATACTGTATGATGCAACCCCACAATCGACATGCTAAAAAACATATACGATCAGTTAGATTACAAAGACGACTCAACTCTCAAAGTTACATTGTATGAGTTATACCTTTCTCTACACGTAGGAGCACAAAGACAATGTCTAGGCCAAAGCCTTATTTCTACCATTTTCAATCTCAACAACCCTGCCCAGGCGCGTTCAAAGAAAAATAGCCCATCCTCGTGACCTAATCGCCAAGCATTCGAATCAAAGGAGGATAGAAGCAGATAAACCAAGAAAGCACAAGGATGGGGGATTATTGGGTCATATACCTACCAGATTCAAAGAATCGGATGATTGCATATACAATTGCATTCTCATTATACCCTCAAGCAGAAGCCGTGCAATTTCTCGCTGTTCTTTGTCGTTAGGTATGATGAAGAGACAACTCCCTATCTTATACGTTACCATCTTTGTCACAATGGGAGCAGCAATAAGCTGCACAGATGATTAAAACGACCGGCCACTCCTGATCATATTCCGATTCAAATCAACATCAAGTCATTGGAAACTATCACCATGAAGCTACTAAACCTGCTAACTTTCACCACACTTAGTGCCGTTGCCGTCGCTTGGACGGACCAGGTAGCTCTCGAGTACGCCAGCACAGGATGCCGTGGCCGCTTTAATCACGCCTGGATCGGCTCGGACAGGCGGGAGATCAAGAGTAAGTAAGCCAGATGCTCCCCCCGTCTACAATTTAACACGATAACAGCACTGGCTAATACAAGTGGCTTAAAACAGTGAAAAACACGACGGAGAGCGTTTACATAACTACGGTGAATGATGGGATATGGCGCTGGTACGGCTTCTCTGAGAGCACAGAAGATGGCACCGCTTGTTATGGCGATTTGGTTGCACGCATGTATTCGCCATGCTTCGACCTTAATAGCTATGTGCCCAAAGGCAAACCGAAGGTCGAGTGTATCCAGATATGTAGTATGTTAGCCGATAAAAAGCATAGCTATTCGTGCGCGGCTATTGGGGTTACCGAGTAGGTAGCGCCGCTAGTATAAGATGTCGAGATACATAGAAATACGCTCCGTTATAATTTCATCTAATTTTGGCGATATTTATACAGCTCGACATATTGTTATGGTGTGATCAACGTATCAAATCGCGCCGACTTGGTTCGTTCCATTTTGGACCTCTGCCAAAAAGTTACAAATATAGCTGAATACGCCTGCGGCCGGTTGAAGCTGCCGTATCCATGATACTGAAAGTCGATTGTAGAATTTATAGGTACGTTTTAATGACCCCGAACTTTTAGACAACTTTCCAATGTCTGTTCATGATCCATGAACCTTCACCTCCGTTATGGTATGACAGGAACAAAGAAATGATAGAGAAAAGGCAAGACAGAACGCCGGACGCGTATGCAACAACCCCTCATCAAAACAATTAGCCGTGTAGGCCGCCAGTTCGTGATCTCATCAGCTCCCGGCGCTTTTTGTCTTTCTCTCCATCCCACACAAGGAATTCGTGCAAGTAGGAACCATAGGTAGGACCGGAACCTTCTTATTAGTCATAACCTTGAGGAGAGCAGGACCGTCGGTTTTAATAAGCCACTGAAGACATTCTTGAGGTTTGATGAGTTCTCCTATGTTGGATACCCATGGTATTAGCTAACTTCATAAAATCGGTTTTTTTTTTTGGTGAGTATGGGCGTAGCGGTCCTCGTAAAAGAGTTGTTGCCATTGAGTGACCATGCCTCGCTCCTCGTTATTTAGAATAATAATCTTAACGCCAACATTAAACTGCGCGGCAGTGGAAAGCTCAGTAAGGGTCATTTAAAAGATGCATCACCATCAATATCAATGACTAGGGCATCAGGCCGAGCAACCTTGGCACCAGTTGCAGCAGGTAGACCGTACCCCATGGTACCTAACCCGCCAGACGTAATCATTGTTCGAGGATGACACCACCTGAAGTGTTGTGTTGTCCACATCTGGTGTTGCCCTACTCCAGTCGTTATAATGGTTTCTCGCTTTCGGTCCGCGGTCAAGTTGCTAAGGTGTTCAATAAGAACCTGAGGCTTGATCATCCCCGGCCTCTCGGTGTGTTCGAAGGCGTTCATCGGCCACTTCTCTTTCCAACCCTTAATATTATCAACCCATTCCTTACGGTCTGTCATTCTAGTGACATTGACGCGTAGAAGTAGCTGTGCTAAGTTCTTTGATACATCACCTTCAATGGCTTCAGTCGCCTGAACGACCTTGTTAATGTTCTTTGGCATAATTTCAAAATGAACAATACCGCCATGGCCCTCTGCTGCTGCAGCTTTCGCCGCATGAGCGAACTTGGAGATATTGAGTGTCACACGGTCGTCAAATCGGCTACCCAATGCGATGATGAGATCAGCCTCTTGCATAGCCATATTAGCAAATGCAGACCCATGCATACCAAGCATGTATAGAGACTTTTCGTCCAGCTCATCAAAAGCCCCTAGACCGTGTAGCGTGGTAGTTACAGGGGTCGATGCCTTGTCTGCAAGCGCCTTAAGAAGCTCGGGTCCGTTCTCTGAAGTAATGATGCCATGTCCAGAATATATCACGGGTCGTTTTGCAGTGTTGATCAGTTCCCCGACACGAGCCAGAGAAGACTGGAGCTGCCTATTTGTGGCCTCTATAAGAGAACGCGAGGCAGCACTTGGCAAACTGGGAAGAGCAGATGTTATAGGAATAGCCTTCCTTAATACACTAGCAGCGACATCCTTGGGTAGCTCGACAAGGACTGGACCTGGACGGCCAGATGTTGCAATTTTGAAGGCTTCGTTTATGTGGGGGCTTCACCATTACGTTCCACTTAGTACAGGCTCGAGATGCCAATGACGTCCGGCTCCTGAAATGGTGCCATCGATATTTTAGCGGTCTGACGAGTCGATCTACTTACCAAGGTAAGGCACAAGCCGGGGTTTCCTACATCCAGTTACGTTTAGATGGGAGAATGGAAATCCTTGCCGGGAGTATGTTACACGTACCACTTGTCCGAATTGGTTTTCTAGATGGTGCCTCGCCCAGCAGCCAAAATCGTACCAGTAGGTACTACCTACATAATAGGGTAGTGCAAAGAGAGCATATATGCGTATGTGAGTAGGAACTTGCCCAACATGAGAATAAGGTTCACATGACCTTCAACAAACCAGGCTTTGTAGAGTAATAACTGCCACCGATCAGCAGTTGGACATAATGGAGTGCCTAAGGCAGTGCTGTTTTATGCATACTTACATCTGATTCGGAATACTGAAATCCAGGCGAATGTGCCTCTCCGGTCTTAATTGGCGTACCTCCAACCTGTCACCTATCCTCAGGCATTTGTTGGTTGATACAACCAGGTGGCCAAGGTATATGCTTACTCAATAACACATATTAATCACCCTAACAAGGTAGGTGTCGTTCCAATCATTCCTCGACACGCCTACCATACTAGCACTTCCAATACATGTGGAAATTATCTATTACCATCGTCGTATTTCTTCACATTAGAGAGTAGCAGTTATGAAGTTGATTTGCTATCCAAACATATATGTGACACATCACTGGATGTGATAAACTAACCTTGGATATATAGTCTATACCACCACAATTGGCACTTACATGCCAGCTTCCTTAGCGACAAGTATGTAATCACCATCGCCTTCGAAAACTACTATTACAATCAACTATCACACCCTAAACATATCATATGGTAGCCTTTTCAACAATCGCAATCCTTCAATATCCTATCTTCTCCCATTATGACGCCGAAATGCATTTCATTTTCTCAGTGTCGACTTATTAGTAGGGTAAGGGATGGCTATTCTGCCTAAGCTGTGATTGGCCAACTTTGCATCAACTTGCCTTTTTGGGACCAATTCGGCCCGCTCCGCGCTGCGGCTCTGTGGTACCTACCTAGGTAGGTATTAGAGCACTCTCACCACATCAGACCAACTACCCCAATGATTACTGATACTGCTGATTCATTGGCCTCACACTGAGAAATTAATTGGTGAAGTTAATCGTTACCGCTCAGACAACAGAGATATACCCAATTTGGCTACTTCTGCTTGAGCGCCGCTATATATATACAAACCTAACGAACTTCGAGTGTTCTATCGCGAGTCGACTAAAGAAATCACTTGAAAAGGCGGAGTTATCGTATTATAATGTCAAATGGTACGAGACATAGACCTAGGGGTGATATAACCTTCCCTTGACAATCGCCTATGAACAGTTCTTCGCGGGGAATCTCGAGCCCAGTTGATGGTAAGCATACTATACGTCAGACAAACCTTACGACATGCTACGACATGCCATAGCTTGCTTGATGTCTATGTTTACTGAAAATTTTGTTAAGAATAGCCGCATCATTGGCCTCTATAAAATCCTTAGCGTATATAATCATCCTAAAAGCCCTTTAAGAGGGAGTGCGTTCCGGTATCGTGTAGCCCGACAAATGCATGGGCACCCCTTATGGTGGTTATACAAAGAATTTCTGGCCTGTGTTGATGACATACCTACCTAATGAAGGAAAGTTTTGCCGTTGGGTGAGAGTACGATAGGTGTTACCGTTGCTGTCAAGTAAGCCCTAATACTAGACACTTGCAAAGGAGTCTGGGATGCTTACGGCTATTGTTGTATTTTAGGTTGGCAAGGTAGGAAATGGGCCGCTCATCAGAATGTCGCACTCCATGACTTCACGCTTCTAGCAAGAACAGCCTACTTATGGTGTATGAGGAGCATTTTATGGCAAAATCAAAATACTATATGACTTTTCGTGATACATCAGGCGCGTATCGTGTCAGTGTGTTACTAATATTTACTTTCTCTATCATTAGCTTCCTATGGGCATGCTATCAAAGCTTATCCTTAGTATCACCAGTCTCACGTGTTAAGGTGCTACCATATTCTCATCTCGCCACTAGGTCGGCTTCTTCTTGCTTTAATACAAATATCTTGGAGACAGCAAATAATACTTCGTTACAGTGACCTAATATTCGCCTCCTGTCTTCAGTATCAGCGCACTGGCGGGTTGATTTACATTGTGTCGAAAACTAATTGGCTAAGGCGCTCGATTGTGATTAATGTCCGGTTTGTTTCCCGTTGGATAGAGTAGCTGACTCGAAAGGTATTAATCTCTAATGTTTAGACGGACGCTGTACACTCATGTGTAGTTGGCTGAACGTGAAGAGGTCCGTCATATTTTCCCGATAAACTATTTTCAATAAAGGGTATGAAGAAGGACCGATGATCGTTGCATGCAGACACCTCCAAATAGGAGTTTAGATGTCGCATTATGCTTTACGCTACCTACTAAAGATATAAAGGGCGGGAGGCAGTGCTTAGTATCTAAATTAAGCCAAATGCCTTGCTCGCCAGGTAACTTCGTAACTAAGTAGATTAGCGATTAGCTTCACTGATGATGCCTCTCTTTTGCGAGTAAGGCCGCTCTAGTATTTCCCGAGGGCAGCAAACAATACTATTTAGGTAGGCATCGACTATTGTTCGTAGCGAAGCTTAGCCGCCATCCTACGGTTTTTAGGCAAGGATACTCCTCCTTTACGCTTCCGTAAACTCCATAGGGATGAACCCATGTGAAAAGCTTCAACCACGCGGTTTTCAATCGAGAATACTTGCGCCCCTTAGGTTGTCTTGCATTTAATGTTAGGCGTATCATTTATGGGCATATATGTTCCATTCCCGGGAAGTCTCTTAGAGTGTCCAGAAACATCTTCTCGGTCTGCCAAGTTGGTAGGAAAGACGCTTTGTGCCCCGACGCTAAAAGATATTCTTAACTTCCTCTAATAGGTAAAGTTGGAACGTCATGAGTATACCTAGTTATCAACAGACATTGCATCAAATAATGTATTAATACTTTCCAGGCTCATCCGGCCATTCTCAATCATCAGCAACTCCGGTAAGGAAACGCCCACTGTAGTATAGTAATACATGAAAAATCTGTCATAACAACATGTCATGGTCCGTCTAATATCGCTACCGTGATTACCTCAGCCGTACATCCTTAAAATCTGTGTAATGTACTTCAATTCCAGAAATTCCGCTGCCTGGAGGGGTGTGTGCCCCGACCAGCTAGGGAGCTTCGTATTGGCTCCATGAGCTAGAAGGAAGCTCACGGTGATAGGGTTGCCCGCGGCCACCGCATAATGAAGTGGCGTGCCGGTATCAACCGTCCGTCTTCGTCTCGCATCGTCGCGTGGCCGGGATTTCGGATCCGGCTCCATCTCGTTCACGTCGGCACCGTGATCAAGCAATATCTTCATCACTCCTATCCTATCCGCATCCTCACGATTGGGGTAGGCTTCATTCAACGCTTTACTTGATGCGCTAGCGGTAGAGTGTAGAAGCATCGGGGTCTTCGGGTCAGCACCATATTCTATTAGAAGTTTAACGACCTCCGGCGAATGCAGCCGAACGGCGACCATGATAGGTGTGAACCCGTACTCGGATAAATTTGGATCTGCACCATGCTCTAACAACCAACGACAGAGCGGCGGGTCCCCGAGCGCTGCGCTGAAGGGATGTGAGCTATGAACAACTAGGGTTATGATAGCCATAGCTTACCGCAAAGGAGTCCAGAAGTGCCAGTCACCAGAGGCGCTAATGTAGCTGCGATTCACATCCCAGCCGTGCTTCAGGAGGATGTCACATTGCTCGATAGATCCCGAGTTGATAACAGCGCAGACGAGGGCATCGTCAATAACGGCGCCCTGAGCAATAAAGAAGCGGGTGAGGTCGGACCAGCCGTGGGCAGCCGCGGTGCGTATTGACCGATCGAGGATGGTGCTGGCGCCTGGAGCGGCTCTCTCGTGGAGGGGAACGGTATGGTCGTGGCTTAGCAGCAGGCTTGGCAGTATGCTCTCCACGGCGTCAAGATTGCCGACGGCGGCAGCTTCTTCCATGGCGTGAATCCTTTGGCATCAGATATGGATCGTCAAAAATAAAATATCAGTTACATGTAAGTGGTGGGAGCAGGTGAAGAATGCGCGCAACAACAAGGCATGCAAGCAGACGGATAGGCGGGCAAGCAGGCAGGCAGGCTCGGAGCAATGAGTTAAGACATTACATTATTTGCCGTCAGCAGGACCTCACAAGCAGCATGCGGCCAAACCCATGTCGCATCCGCCTCGACTGCGCCGACAGAAAGGGCACCACGGAGATGGAGGGGGGTGGAGAGCAATGGCAGCAGCAGTGGCGGCGCTCTCAGGCTGGCGGGCTAGCACCAGCACCCAGCACCCAGCACCCAGCACCCAGCACCCAGCACCCAGCACCCAGCACCTTTACAGCAGTACCTACCTTTTCCACTACGCGGTAGCACGGCCCAATGTAACGTGGATGCTGACAGTTATAGGGTTCCCCTGATTCGAAACAAGAGGGTACCTACCTACTGGGCATCGTAATGCACGGTACTTTAAATCATTCTTCTACACGTAAGCTGGGAGAGAGTGATCTCGGGCGGTCCGAAACCACTCAGTCCTACTTATTTGTAGATAGAGGTACCACTAGGAGAGGTAGCTACGGGTCGGCAGAGGCAGAGGCGTGGCCATGGCGGGATTACGTGATGTCAGGTACTATCAATGTTGTTACCTAAGTGCATGTAGTCCTACATGTGGTAGATTACCCAGGTAGTACATTATAGTAACAGAGCCGCGTGCGAGACCTTGTTCGCCCCTCTTCCTCTAAACCGCATCTTACCCATGGAAACACCATGTGGTTGAAGGCCTAGTTCTGCTGAGCTGAAAAAGAGATTCTCAATAGTTTCAAAGAAACCTGGAAATTAGGCTGTCCCCAACTGAATATTTCTACATGTCATAGGAACATACGTAATGTCTTAAAGCTACCCCGCCATTTTGGGTCTTACAGCTTGAGGTCAGGCACTGTAGGTATGTACTTGTAGGTACCTACCTATTGACTGCCGCGAGATAGTGGGTATACAGGGGCTCTGCAGCCAAGTACCAGACCCTACTACAGATAGGTACCTACCGTACTAGTCGGCGGGGAACCCCTCGATTTGGGGCTAGGTAGGAGGTACCTACCTCATACCTTAGTAGGTACTTGCCTAGGGAGTTTACCTAAGACAGGGGGCTCTCCCCACCTGCTATCATATCCCATCATTGGTGCCCCAAGAAACTGAATGCTCTATCAAGACAAGAGAACATTTTTCAGCCTTTTACCACCAGAACCATGAATGTTTGCACAAGCCTCATCAGCCACCAGCCTAGATTAAAACAAAAACATAAATCTCTTTACATAACTCGGTACGGTTAATGGGTCTGGCTGAGCCGAGGGATCGCGTATCTGGCACACACTCCTCTCTAAAAAGAGACGATTTCAATACGTCCACGGTGGCTTCGTAACTTGACCTCTAGGCAGCTCGATACCCCTCATAAGCGGAGCTTGCAGCACACAACCTTCCTATCTCCCCAATCTCATGTGCTGGTCGTTAGCTTATGACGCACATTCACCATGAGGCTCCGCCAATCAAACAAAAAGAAACAATTCGGGCTACCGGACTATGGCCTTGGCCAGGATAGTTCCGATGCTGACAGTATCCTAAGAGTGGATTCGTCTGGGGATGAATTCATTGTAGATGCTACTGCGGGCGGTGATGAAGAGGAGGTTGACGATGCCCAAGACGACCAGGCCGAAGAGGATAACGTTGACGATGACGATGACGACAACAAAAAGCCGCCAGGTCGCAGCTCCTCGGCCGTAAAGGCTGCGAAAACTGCGAAGGCAAAGACACATCCCCCGGGGCGCTCGAAGCAGGATCACTCTGATAACGCAGAACAGACCTTTACCGAGGTACCGCCATACCCGTCAGATCCAGGTCAGAGATGGACGAGAACATACATAGGGCCGATCAAGAGATGGACGCGATTTTACGAATTGGTCGATTGGTGGTTTGGCGACAAGCCAGACCGCAGGTCCATTCTCGACAGCTACCTGAAATTATGGTGGCGGTACGAGCTTCTACCACCCAAGCTGACCTCTCAACCTCACCTCGCGATAGCCCAGAATGGCTGGATGCCCGACGGTTTTGCCGACAACCAGAGATCTAAGTTTCATCAATTGTATAATACGCGTTTAGTAGATCAGTTTCGACAACAGAAATCTACCCCCATCGACAAAGCAGAAGCATTTTGTTGGTTCCTCCCACAGGCCCCAGGAGAGCTGAGCGTGTTCTTAGGTCATGCCTCAGATCAGAAACCATACCTCATTAGACATGGGGAGAGTATCTCTTTCTCTGACGCCGGGAACCCTATTAATGACGCAGACGACGAATCAACCGTAACTGGAGGTTGGCTTCTCGATGTGGGAGGCGTTCCGATTTCCATGGCGTGGGCACCGTCACAAGGGCATGTCAACCAGTTCTTGGCTATTGCAGTTATCCCCTTTTCTGATCAGGCCTACTACCATGACCTCAAAGACGCTCCTAGGGAGGTAGAAAAAAAGGCCGGTGCAATTCAGATTCTGAGGTTCGATGCAGCTAAAAGTCGCCGAGGCATTCTTCGACCCTCACGACGCGCCCCTAGGTTAGCCCAAGCCTTGTGCTTCTCGTGGGGTCGGGTGTCAAGAATACAGTGGTGTCCTGTACCTCTCACGGCTGAAGATGCTACTCGTTTACTAGCTGTTCTATGTGTCGACGGCAGAATTAGGATTATAGGTGTCCAAAATATTTCGGAGCATGATAGCAGTGAAATATTCGGTAAGTAGCTTCAAGGTCATATTTGTTGAATTTTAGCTTATCACGCCGCAGAGCAAATCCACGAGCCTATGATTATACTTGAACCACCAAGAGAGTATGCCATTGAAATCACTTGTTTCACATGGATCAATATGAATCGTGTGGCTACTGGTTTGTCCGACGGGTCCGTAATGGTGTGGTCTCTTTCGCCCCGTCGAATACTCCAGAGACATCCAATCCATTCTACTGGTATCGTGGACATCGTTTCTGGCTATCCTTCGGACCCCTTCCTTGTTTCAACGGTGCCCATAGGTGGTGTCCTAACGTTGACAGATCTAACCCGTCCAAGCGGAGAAACGACATATCATCCAAATATGATGGTATCGCTTCAACCTAATCTTCTTGCATGGTTTCCCCATCTTAGAGGCTATGCTTCAATGTGGCCATCAGCATTTGCTGGAAATCCAAATTTGACTTTTCTGCCAGCCCGAGGGTTCCCCTTATGCCGTCATCTAATTACCGTTAATGGGCAACCCACATGCATTTCTACAGGTTCCTGTCACCCCTACATTCTCATCGGGACGACAGACGGCAGTTTATGGGTGTTCAACGTCCTACGTAAACTCTCGAGCCACAGGGAAAAAACTCTCAAGTTGAAGTTGTTTCAGCACGAGTTCCGCTCTTTGCTATCCTCGAGTGCTGAGAATGAAGAGGGAAAAACGAAGTCCAGAGGGGCGTGTCGGATTCTACATGGGTTTTTGCCCGAACCCAATTCACACCCAACGGGTGTGAAGATGGCTGAGACCCAAAGAATGAACCGCGAAAAAGGTACGAAAGAAGGCCAAGCTAAGAGCAAAGGTAAGGGGAAAGCCAAAGGCAAATCGGCAAAGACGCAGTCTAAGACCTCGGGCGAGCCAGAGGGCGAAGTTGATGAGGAAGCAGCCATGACCTCAGGACCCGGCCCAATTGTGTTGTATGAACCACAGACTCGAATTACGGGGGTGGCCTGGAACCCAAACGTCGAGTTTAGTTGGTGGGCTGCAGCTGCTATGGCATCTGGGTTGGTGAGAGTCATGGATGTTGGCGCCGAACCACAGCCGAGGCAACAAGATGACGATATACCGGAGTCGAACGACGAGAATGAATCGGACGTTACAGACGAAGATAATGATGAAGAAGGGGACGTTGATGCTGCAATGCCCCCATGAAAACACCAAAGAGAAACAGCCAAAATGTGTCACTTTGACCTCTAGTATAAAGCTTAAGCGTGTATGTGTACCTATATATATACGACGTGGATTATTATCTACAATAGCGTTTGGACCGTGGTAAGTTAGATTAAACACGAAATTGAAAGTTGTTGCGACCTTTAATAGGTATAATAAGTAGGTAGGTATTCTCTACCCTTTTTCATTGAAACAGCCCGTTTCTTCTCTACTAGGTATCTAGGTACACGCACCTGGGTTTCAATCCTTCCGGGCAGGGTTTTACATTGTAACAACACCAGCATCCTACAACGGACACTGAGCACCTAGGATACTATGGTGGTAATCAAAAGCCTTTGCCATACCTTTAAGATGAGATGCGGCAGCGAACAAGATAAGGATGTGAAACATCTGATGTGAATTTCCCCAGATGTCGAACGATCCTGGTGATGTTCGCTCTGGCCAACGTACCTTATAACAGTGTCAACATTTATCTTTGTGTTAGGTTTTCAGCTGTTAAAGTGTGCACTCACGGCGTATAAGAATGCTCCGAGAATGTAGAGTGCTCCCTGAAGTAGGACCCAGTCTAATCCCATCCTGTCGTTTAGGGACCGGTATCCATAGAGTCTGAGCCCATGCAAAACTGGCACAACACCTGAAACTCCTAGCCCAACAAACATAAGAGCTCGGTATGGGCGCCAACCCGGTGTACGAAATCGCTCAACCCAGGAAACGACACCGCAGCCGAAGCCAAGTATGAAAATCTAGTAGCCAAGATACCCACGTCAGCAACAGGCCGGACTCATCTTTGCGGCCGATTTATTTCTTTATAAGGGAGCGAAAGTGGGATTTCTTCTTCCTTTCCGGAAACTTACTCCGTATAGATACGTACTCATCAATACGGGCTTGCAGAAGAGCGCATAGTACAGCGCTGGGACATAACTACCAACAATCAAGCACACAATGCCTGAGTAGTCGAGCTTGTTCCCCCACTTGGCAACGGATTCAGAGTGATTAGACAGGGCATGATACGTAGCGCTCATGCCGAGGCACATCGCGGCGCCGCAGAGAAAGCAAGCGAAGACGAGCTCGTCGGCCGGGCCGGCGGTCTGGTACCGCGGGGCGATCTCCGCGTAGAGATATAGCACAGCGAGGGGCACCAGGACCAGCGAGCCAACGGCGTGAGTCCAGATGTTGACGCTCTCGTTGTGCACGCCGAAGGTGCTTAGGAACGACGAGGCGTAGCTGTTGCTCGCCGGACGGTAGCCCGACAAGATGAAGGCGTTATCACGCCGCCAGTGCGGCAGCTCGTCCCAGAGCAGCAGGAGAGCCGACGATACCTTTTGCTCCGTCGCTAGTGCGGCATCTGCTATCGCTGAGATGGCGGACGAAGAGCGTCGCCGGCGCCGTCGCGGGCCGTGCTCTTGAGCTGACGTGGGTGAGGCCATAGAGATGAATGGTGGCTAAATAGGAGACGCGACTAGGTATAATCCATATAGAATAGATTGGGCACGGTGCCTCTTAAGTCATAACAACATGTGATGTAATGATGCCTCGGTTCATAATGTCGAGGACTGTCCTGATGGCCTATCTCGACCAGGGATTTGGTTACGCTTGACCAACTGTTGAGGTTGAGATATGTGGATGGAGATGTGCCAGATGGCAGCAGCTGCTTCTCATCTAGTCCGAGTCCCTATCATGCCTTTTGCCCTTTCACAATTCAACAAATTCGGTTGCTTACCCGCGTCGGAACATTTTGCTCAACCGCCTTGTAGGTTTAGGTATCTAATTATTTAGCGAATATATTCTGTTGCCTGGAATGGAATCAGCCCCGTCAACACCCCAGAGGGCGGACCACGCAACATTCATCTCCGTATGCATCGAAAGTTATAAACAACCTTTGCAAATGATCATTCTATTGTATTAGACCTGGCCAGTCCGTGAACGTTACATTCCGTCCAAATATGCCTAGGATTTTCGGTTCTGTCAAGCTAACACAGAAAACTCAAATCTGGCAGGAGCAAGAAGCTCGAACAACACAAAGCAGTTCGTCTGCAGCGGTGTTTACTGAGCAAAAATGCGGTGATCCGCATTTGCGATGATTTGTATTGACTGCTACGGCACCCCCTCCCCCCCATAAGCATCATGACGCTCCCTGCATCCATGCATCCATGTCGTTACCTTCCGAATGTTTCGATGATCGTGGCACCCCGCGTCGGCTGAGCGGTGTCGTCAACGGCGTCGTGCTGTCGCGTATTTGTCAAGCTGGGGTGTCTATTTCTTGCCGCTCTTCTTGATACCGCCGCTGGCCAGAGGGCCTTTGCCAGCCGCTTTGGCTGCCATCTCGGCGCGGGCCTTGGCGTCTATCGTTTGTTTGTCAGCCTTTTTGAGCTTGGAAGAAAGGTTCCGGGGGTTCGAAAGACTTACCGGCCTTCTGCTTCTCATGGAAGGCGACATCGTCATCGTCCAGATCCTTCTGCTGCTTCTTGGGGGCCTTCAGTGGCTTGACCTTGCCGCCTGTACCACGGACATCAGTCTCGCATTCTTCCCTAACCTTGGAGCACAAGCGCGGGGTATCTCAACCTACCCTCTCGGTTTTGTCCACCCATGGTAATCGTAATGGTTTGTGAAATCACAGAGACTCGGGTAAAGAAAGAAAGAGAGTTGAGGAAACAAAATCTATGGATTGAATCGTCAAATGCAAGGCCGGCCAGACGAGATCTTAAGTACCAAGTGGAGGAAAACCCAAGGATGGTCACGCAAAGGCATTAATGGCGGGGCATTTGCCGGCAAGGGTTTAGTGCGCTACGCCCGCTAAAGGCGATACTACCTTACCTCTTACCGACTATACGGTAGTACCTACCTAACGGTACTTAGTTACAGAGGTATACCTAGGTACCCACCTAGTAAGGCACCTAAACACCCATAATATCTTATCTTATCAAAAAGGCACTGCAGCAGTACCCGAGACTGCCCGTGCACGGACAGTCCTGACACTGTATCTTAAGGTTCCTCCTTCCCGGGTTCAGCCCATTAGTGCGAATCATACATCTACATAGTGCGTAGTCCGACGCCTTTTTGTTTGATCATCTCGTCCCTACACCTACACAACGCAACTAGGCGCTCCGACCTCGATCACACCCTCTAGGCAATACTTCCCATTCCTGCCCAAAGGCTCTATTAGCTTCATTTCAGTTGCAGTCGGCCTGGGCAGCACCGTGATGAGACGGAGTTGAAAGGACAAACGCTTCCCGGTTCGGCCCAATTTTCTGCATCTTGATATTCTAGAGTTCTCTAAGCTAACACGCTGTTTCCTGCCCTAAAGACCGGAAGCGGACTGCACGCGTGTGCGTCCTTCTGAAGATATTTTCTGAAGACAAAGTGAGCAAGCAAGATGGCGTCGCCATCCAGTTCTGATGAGGGCGAGATCGTGGAGAGCCGTGTTGGGAACTCGAAGGCAACTTCACTGCGTCAGCTTGATGGACATGGTGTTGACCGTATCGACAGAACTCGAGCTAGGCTTTCACGCTCAAGGTCCCCAGACAATTTAAACGGCCTGAGACATCGCCCTGCCACGTCGCGCCGAAGCCGCTCGCCCCGCGGCCTGAAGCGGTCGCACGATGACCGTGACCGCGATTCCTATCGCGGGGGTCGCCTAGATCCGGACCCTCGCCGCTTCCGTGTCCATTACGAAGATTCTCGCGAGAGCCACCGCCGTGCTCGTCTTCCCTACGACGATGAAGATCGTCCGTCCTCTCGCTCGTCAACTGCCAATCTGCCATATGACGACAGAGATCGGGACCATGGCCGCGATCGGCCCAGGAATCGAAGTCAAGATCGCGACCGCTATCCCGACAAGCGACCAAGAAACCGCAGTCGTTCCCCGTACAATTCGTCGCGGGGAGACCGAGACCGAGACCGAGGCGATCATTCAAGACGAGATAACAACAACCGATATCGGCGAGATGTAGATCGAAATGGCACCGATACTAGCAGGTCAAGTCACTACCAGAATAGCCCACGGCCCGTTCAAGACTCCTCAGATACTTCTAAACAAAGGTCTACAGTCAAGAATACAGACACTGCCTCATCGGATGCCGATTCCACCACCAGGGATCACTCGGCAAAGGCACTTGAGCCAGAAAAGGTTTTCGAAGATGAAGCCCCCGTCGACATCGATGCAGAAATAGAACGACGTCGTCGTCGGCGTCAAGAGATCCTTGCGAAGTCACGAGCGACGCCAATGCTAGTGCAAGTTTTGCAGTCTTCTGAGAAACCTAGCGGCTTATCCCCGACCACAACGCGAGGAAGCACGCCAATGGCTACTGAAGTGAACACCCCCCAATCTGGTGAGGACGGCCCGTTATCTAGTAAAAAAACACCCTCTTTGCTAACACAATCTACAGCTACTTCATCTCCCCGCTCACCAGGCTTACAAGAAGGATTGTCACTCGCACCACTTGATATTGCTAACGACCAAGAGCTTATCAATACTCATGGCAACATAAGAAACGGTGATGAGGAAGATGGGCCTTCTGCTGCAGACTATGACCCTACGGCTGATATGAGAGAGGATGAACTCAGGGACGAGCGCCGCCATGGTCATGTCGGTCCTCATGGAGAAATTTTGCATTCTGAACAGAAAGCTGAGATACCACCAGTCCACGAAGAAGAAAGCTCAAAGAAATCAACGGCTGGCGACGATGACGATTTCGACATGTTTGCTGAGGATTTTGACGAAGACAGGTTTATCGCGCCGAAGACCGCTCATCTTGACACCACTCCAGATGACCGTAAAGACCCTACTACGTTAGCACAACCAAATGGAGGTGGTATCCTGGAAGGCGACGATAAAGATGGTTATTATAAGATTCGCAATGGCGAGATCATGAATGGTCGATATCAGGTCCAATCTACCCTGGGTAAAGGCATGTTTTCGGGCGTGGCTCGAGCTGTCGACATCACTAATAAGAAGCTTGTTGCTATCAAAATGATGCGGAATAATGACGCCTTGAGGAAGGGAGGCTTCACCGAGATCGCCATATTGCAAAAGCTTAACGACGCCGATCCCGAGAACCGCAAACATATTGTTAAGTTCGAGCGCCACTTTGAGCATAAAGGACATCTTTGCCTCGCTTTCGAGAATCTCAGCCTAAACCTACGCGAGGTGCTAAGGAAGTTCGGGAATAACATTGGTATTAATATGAGTGCGACTCGTGCCTACGCTCATCAAATCTTCGTTGCGTTGGCTCACTTTCGCAAGTGCAGTATCGTACACGCAGATCTAAAGCCGGACAATATTCTGGTAAGACTAAGTAAGTCCCTCTAGAATAATTAATAGCTAACCTCCTGTGCAGGTCAATGAGACCCGGAACGTGCTCAAAATTTGCGACCTGGGTACAGCTATTGATCGATCCGACGCCGCGACTGCACACACTGAGATCACTCCTTACCTTGTCAGCCGATTCTATCGCGCGCCTGAGATCATTCTAGGAATGCCATATGATTATGCTATTGACATGTGGTCCATTGGCTGCACTTTGTACGAGTTGTACACTGGAAAGATCTTATTCGCAGGCGATAGTAACAACCAGATGCTAAAGGCCATCATGGAGATCCGAGGCAAGTTCAGCGCCAAGCTCTACAAACGTGGTGAATTATCGCATCTGCATTTCGACGAGGTTGGAAACTTTGTTAGTGCTGAGCAAGATAAAGCACTTGGAAAGGTATGTGCCATTTGCCTCTTGTTTTGTATTTTTGATAAACCCTTCTCTCGATGATTTGTCCCTCGTGGTCGACCGGACAGCAATAGGAGCCGGGAAGCTATCACAATTCCCTACACTTTTGACGCAGAGTTCCTCTACTATTTTGTGGGCGTGTCCTGCAACCCCCTTATTTGATATATTTGAAAAATATTTATACAGGATTTGACTTCATATGAACCTTTATTGTCATGCTACATAGCAGTTTATGACTGACTACTTATCCTTCACGTAATGACGAGTTGGCACCATATCCATACCATATTTTCTATCCACCTTTCATTTTGTCAAGACCCCTTTACCATCACATGCCTAAAATCCATGATAAGTTGGTCTACGGACACTAACCCAGCTATCGCAGACAACCGTCCGCACCCTCGCCATTGTCAAGCCTACCCGCGACCTGCGTACGCGCCTCATGGCTGCGTCAGGAGGGATGACCGATTCGGAGTCTAGAGATCTCAACAACTTTATCGACTTACTGGAACGATGCCTCGCCCTCAACCCTGACAAGAGAATTACCCCCTCAGAAGCCCTGAAGCATCCCTTCTTCTTGTCCAAGGCTGCAGGGCCCTCGAGATAAAATCTAGATGTCCTGCCGAGAGCACTTCGCGACAAGGAATTACAGATCGCTGCTGACAGATACTGAATTATTGTCTTAATTGGACTATTATGACACCCCGAGGATCGTTGTTGCAATCCTGGTGGCAGCACCCGGTCCCATGCAGATCTGTGGGCCATATCAGTTATCCAAGACTACCACTATAAATGCCCATATATTTTAACACTGTTTCCCAGCTGTTTCTCTGAGAGATATTTAAATCTTGGCAAGCCGGAAGCGCCGGCTATTAGGGATAGAATACAATCAAATAGACACGTGAATACAAGGGGAGTCACTCTGGTTTTCTGCACATACTGTGTTGATTTCGCTTTCTATCTCTCTTGATACGTAGAAGGCGCTTTGGGAGTTCAGCGTTCAGCATGCACTACGGATTCTAGGGTAGGTACAGTGACCAACCAGTAGGGTTAGTTGTGGGCTATTCCATCGAATAGGGCTTATTATATGAGCGAGTGAGTGTACAACACCGTCTATGAGGCATCCGATCGCATATATCGACCAATTCAGTCAGTCAGCCATGGCACAACATAGAACAGGCACTTCGTTCGGCTGCGGCCGTGTGTCCTGCTTGTCGACAGGTAACGGCCATCTGGTAATACATGCGACAAGGACGAACGGGAGGAATCGTCGTTGACCTACCAGCGAGCTACACAAAAGCTACACAGCAAGGCAGGACAGCGACACAGAGGCAGCCGACCAACCGACCGTGTTGTGTACCGATGCAGTTTAATCTTAATTGTTCGCTCGTTTGCCCAAGAGATATATAAGCTGCCGGCCTTGTATTCCTCACTATATAAGAGACATGATCCTATAGGCAGCTGTCGTGAGCGATGTGGCAATGTTGCTTGTGTTTGTTTTCAAGGGGTTTTGTATAACGAGTGGCCTTATCATTACTAGTATGGTATATCTATATGTGCTGATGATCGGCCGGTTCCGTGGTACGATTGTTTATTTTCGCTCGATGATTCGGTGTCCTGTCCTACGGAGTGATCTTGTCCTTCAGGCACGTACTGATTCGCACGTAGTTTGCTCTGGAACAATTTAGTTGGTATGGCCCCGGTCCCGAGATGGAGACGATTTTTTTTTCTTTCGAATTCACGCCGATTGAATATTCATGGCTGAGCTATCTTGTTTACCTATTTACAGACCGCATAGCATAAGACATGTGTAGCATAGTGCTTGTTCGTGCAAGCGCTTACCGTCGCAAGTAGCCCTTTCGCTCGACCCTCTACGTCTGAAGTCGTCAAGCGAATGGTCGCCATGACTATCATAAAATGCTTCTTATTATTTTCACTTATAGCTATGTAACATTTGGATAAGAGCGGTCTGGTTTTGTCTCTCCTTAGCTAAACAGTGAGACATTGCATGAAGTCGGCTGACGTTAGATTCAAGTGAGTTCGGCCGAGAACCCGAGAACAATCCCTAGACGATGGTTTTTCTCCTACCACAATGGGCCGTCTTTTGAATGGACACCATCACAGCATCGATTTCGGCTGCACTTGAAATATCCATTGAGAAGTGTCGTGACCGCCATGGTGAAGAGACACCAATGGTTTGCCCCGATATACGACACCTATGACTTGTATCAAATGATGTTGGCTCGTTCATGCGGATCACTGCGTTTGGTTTCCCATCTAGCTATGCGTCGGGACTTCTAGGCTTGAAGAGAGCAGTCTCAGAATTGGCTGCCAATTCAAGCATCAAGCCCTGCCGCGTCCTTCGGTTCCAGAAAAATCTATCGACGCTGTGCCATGCGCCTACGTAGTAGCTAAGGGAATTATTGGCGGCGAGAGACAAGACAAGATCGCTAATGCCGACAGCCCCCCATTCCTTAAGTGAGACGGGTAAATAGGCGCTGTAGTAGTGACGACGAGACACTCGAAGACGCCGCTTTCCAGCGTGTGAATCTAGATACGCGTCATTGCCGTGTGACGTGTGAAAAGAACTCACGCCCTTCTTCATTTGGTCCTTCGTGCCCTTCGTAGCAGATACACCGCTAGAGTAAGACCATGGCGCATAATACTGAAGATGTCACCAGCCTTCTCCGGTTATTTCGGGTGTGTTGGCGCGAGGCTGCCGCAGTAGGCTGTTTTTGTGGCAAAGGCGGTGTTCCAGACCGGAGCGTGCACCTCTTAAGTGACATGAATGGGGGGCCGATACACGGCAGGACAGCACGACCTTGTTCCGGTTCCCTGCGTGAATGGGCAATGCATTGGCCACCCCTGACGGGTCGCGGCAGTGAGACATGGCAGAGAGTAGCAACGGGAAGGACATGATCGCCCCAGAAAACGAATATACAGTAGTGATCCTGCTGGTAGCCGGGGGCGGGGTATGATGGGAGGCCGTGAAACACATATAGACTTGCTCTCATAGGCCGTCCTCTAGATACCGTCTCTCAGCTGGCCGAGGCGGGCAGTGCTTCGCGTTGCGACACTCTCTTTCTCCATGGTATTTTGATCGGCAAGTAATGTTATCGAGCGCAAGTCGATACCAATACAAACATCGTGTGACGGGTTCATCCATGCAGCCTCGGATAGAGAGCTACCTGGCGGTTCCAGCAGGACGTTACTACCCGTGACACGCATACTGCGAGCCGACTCGTAGGTTGTAGACTATCTAGACGGCACAAACAAGCGGTAGTTAGATTGTGCCAGAGCGGTCGGAAACCACACACTCAGATCTGCCGATATAATGCCTAGGTTAACGCTTACTGCGTGTATATCCTGACCTATAGGTAGATCTCTATGCGGCCAGGTCCGTTACTGAAGGACAAATGCAAAGACCAATGGCTTCCAACTAAGTCTCGACGATAATATCCGAACACGCATGAACAAGGTCTCGGGCCGTCGTTGTCACCAGGCCTGTGGCTAAGAAGCTAGAGTGTGATCTATCGATACGCATGTAAGTCATCGAGGCTGTAGCTGAGCGTTGCCTCCCCTAGCGCGCGGCAGTTGATGGCAGCAGGCGTCATCAATAATCGTGGCTAGTGGAGATTAAACGTTCTGCTGGCGGTAGGCCATCTGTACCGGTTAGGTAGTGTTTCTTTTCTCTTTAATCTCGCCACCGACAGCCCCCCTGAATTCTGGAGCGTATGCGGGCAGCCGAGGGGAGGCTGACATGTCAGATCTTGCCCCGGAACGTCCTGCGTCATCGTGTTGTGACCGGAAATGGACTGGAATGAATGCCGTCACGCGGGTAGTACAGTAACCTTGGACACAAGAAAACCATAACAACAATAATAATAATAACAACAATGATGGTGGACAAAGCTCCGTTGGGGCTGAGATACAGTGGTCAGTCTCTGACGTCTCCTTACTGATCCGATATTGGCAGATGGTCGTCGTGCTCATGGCACAGTCCAGAGGCGTAGTGTAGATACACTACAGTACAGCAGTGTAGCTGGCGCTTGGGCGAGGATCACCGTCATGCAAAGCGGTGTTTGATAACCGAAGGTGCTACCCTTTCATCGCCCGATCTGCGTTCTGGCGAGTAAGCCGTACGGGAGATCCAGATTCTCACATCAGCATCGGCGTCTGAGTCTGTTATTGGCGCGCAGGGGCCAACAGCATGCTCGGCCCCCCATGCTCTGGTGGTAGTATCATACACTAGGGTGACGAGGCGCGCCTCATTGGGTTTATACACATGGAATTTAATTTGGACCGCCGGTTTGATGATGAAGTCCTACTGCAGGTGATACGAATTGATTGTGTGTGATATCAACTTCGGCAATATTGAGGTATCGACACCCTCACCGTCCTATCACGTGGGAAAGCGAACTGCAAGTAATACGGAGAGACGATTCTACAGTTCACCAACTGCGGTACTAGTGTAGTAGATCCATTGCCTGGATATTCTGTGCAACATAGCACGAGGGGTGTAAGTGGTAGTGTACTTACAGCAGTAGGAACAGAGTAGGTGGTGAATACCTCACCCATCCATGCTGTTTCACGCAAATGAGAGAGTACTATACTCAACTATAGTATGTACAGCATGTACGAAGGGAGTGGAGCATCTGCCGAAGAGTCGGTTCTCCCAGCGTACCGGGCCTTGACGTCAAATACTAACCCAAAACGGGCAGTCGAGGATGATTTGGATGATCCAGAGGACCAAGATGCTGCATGTAACGGTTTGTGTGCGAAAACCGCCGACGTGACAGTGACGACATGGCGGGCGGTGGCCGCGGCATAGCGCGGCATGTTCTGTTCTGTTCCGTTCACTGGGGAAACGATGATTGTTTCAAAGACGACGTTCGTTACTTGGTGGATAATTGGTGCACGAGATCGGCGGCGACGAGATCAATTTCAACCTGTCCTGGCGTGCCCACGCCATGACCCCGGCCGTCATCTCTCATGCCGCCGATCACATCGTGTTGTATGCCGTAGCGTGTGTATATGCCATATGCGTGTATATGCGCTCGGGTTTACAGTAGCGTCGGCGAGACGCGAGACTGGAGATTGTGGACTGAGGCACCCGCCGTGAGGGTTCCGCGAGTTTGACTTGGTTATTAGTGCGATGGAAAACAGTTTGAGAAACGTCTGAGAGATCGGACGACCTCGTTATGTGGCCGATGTCTCGGGGCCTTTGCTTGGGGCTGGCTGGGTTAGTTACAGTACAGTACTTACCCAGGTGGTTAGCTGGGGACAGACTGGGGATTGCGATGCTCGAGTAACAGCCTCCCGCGAAGGATGCTATGACATGGGCGTAGAACGTCACAAACAAGTCCGATGTGCAAGCGCACCATTGTGGTGGGAACGACGGTCTGGTTCTATTCGAGGAGCAGATGCTTGTCTGCCTGCCTACTTCGTAGATGGTTGTTTACCACTACACATACACTACACTATACTGTACTATACTACACCACACTGCGATGATTGTTGCGCGAATACGAATGGCCTAAAGGAGTAATCGGAAGGATGGGCTACCCTACCCACCCAGTCGTCAGTGGACGGGCGGTGAGTTTCAAACGTCCAAACTGCAATTCATGTGTTATCAAGCTCGCAGAGCGAATATCGCGATGCTCTGGGAGTTGTCTCGCAAGGCAAAAGTGCTGTAGAGAGCGGCCAGGCCATAAGCACTGCATTATCATCCATGGCAAGCCGGTAAAGGCTGGTTTATGACCTGATTTGTCCGTCCCCTGTTGCACTCCTCTCTCCTTGTTCTATTCTTCGCTTGTAAGCGGTAGGGTGAGAACATATCATTACAGTACTGTACAGTACTTCTGATGTAAGTAAGTAGGCAGACGCTTTCATTCCCATGATCCATCCCATCCCATCGCACTTACGGTAGGTAGGAATCGCACATTGCACATTGCATATTGCAAAGCGAGCGAGTGATTCGCTTGTGTCGGTCAGCTACCATCTCATTCTAAAAGACCCGCACACATCCTTCCAAGCAGAGCTGCGGCCGGCCATTGGCTGCTCTCGTCCGTGCTTTGCGGGTTGGTGGTCGACCCCCCGGCTCGGACAGCCTCACTTCTGTCCAGGATGTGTGGGCATGTCAAACCAATTTGTGATTCCTTGCAAGGCTGTTGCATGCGACGCGGGCAAAAGACCTGAACTGTCTCTCGTTCCCACCCTCCACGTCGGAGATAATCGTGTGGTTCATCTGTGGTGGCCAATGGCGACGTCGCGGCAATAAACTCACCCAAAGCAACGCCCTGCAACCCAGAAGCTGAGACTCCTACCGGCGAATCAGGGCGTCAGGTGGCTGCGCAGCTGCTGGCGCCATTGGCCATACAAACACATGCATGTAAGTACATACGTCGTAGGTACTGTAGTAGACATCCCACTCACAATACGGCATACCCGCCCATCCTGGACTATGCATTGGTACGCAGTCCTGCTGGCACAGGCGTAGGCGTAGGCGTAGGCGTAGGCGTTGCCGCTGCCTGTGGCTACAGCGTAGGCGAAAGCTGTCCAAAACATTGACTGACTGACTTGACTGACTACCTAGTTCGTCGTCATGCTGGCTTGTTCCAGGTCGCTCTGGACGGCGTCAACGTGAGACGTACTTATTTTTATGCCGCTGACCGAGAGCGCTTACCTACTACAATTACATAACTTGAGTGTTAAGAGCGGCAAAGGAAGTAAAAAAAAAAAAAAAAAAAAAACCGCACTGAATAGAATTGATGCTCCCAAGATTAGCAGCTACTAGCCTACACTAGTACTACGTAAGGTAGGTAAGTAGACACGGAAATCCTTCGATGATCGATTACTAGCTTAGGACAACGACAGGAAGAGGAACAGGAAGAACATGACGACGACGACGATGATGACTGTATGAACCTCAGATTAATTAGCTAGTACATCACAGAAGATCCTCATCACTGCCTAGGCGGCAGATCTGGGCAGATCTGAGGCAAGCTACACTAGAGAACCCCATCTGAACTTTGCAAGCACCAGGGTCACCAAATGACGAGGCGTATCTTGCAACAGCCCACCTGGGCCCTGTCCTGGTATGGAGACAGAAAGTGACGGATCAGGATAAAGTGAGGTCTCAAAAGCCTCGTCCCACAACGGACAACTTCATGCACCCGAATAACACCAAAATATAGGTCATAGAGCTACAGTAGTATAGCATGCTATCAGCAAACCATACTATACTAGCTTGTGCACAGCAACTGTAGCACGAACCGGAACGAGGACATTGGCTGCAACTTCGCCGTGCTGATTCTTTTCTTACCATGCCGCATGCTACCCACACGATGTCAATGTAGTATAGTCGAGTTTGCCTAATTGCACAAGTTGAATGGATTACCGGCACTAACAAAAGTAGTTCTTTCTATTGGGCCTTGATAAAACAGCGCAAATATTATTGAGTAGTGCACTTTCTTAGCCCACTTACACGTACATAGATAGTATCAGATTTCGAACTACGTAGTGGAGAGGGACCCGGGATAGACAGTAGTGTACGTACGTACAGCAGGATGTTGATGGGTATCCAGAATGTGTGCGTCTTGTTGTTGTTGTTGTTGGAGGGCGGGCAGTGTTTCTTTACACGCCCGACAAACGACAAACCGCCTGCGATCTATCTAGTCTAGGCAAAGGAGCAAAACTATGCGAGTCACGGGCCGGTGGATTATGACGATTCGTCCAGGCAGTGAGGGAGTGAGTGACAGACAAGGAGGACGGCACCAACACCAACAAGATGAAAGGATGTGGAGTGTCAGCAGCCACTCACCAGCCTTCGACTTGTCGCTGGGCAAAAGGTCCTGGAGCTCTGTCGACTGGTCACACGCACGCCCCTTTTTTCTCTTCTCTCCCGTCTTTATTTTTCCTGCTCTTAGTGGACACTACAGCACACTATGAATGCTCACTTTTCCGCCCGCCACTGCCCGCTCTTATCCTTTGACAGGGGCTGAGTGGCCTGTCTAACTTTTCTAAGGCGACCATGACCACACCAAAGCCCCTGCTAGCCAGGGTGTGGTGTTAAATATTGGACATGGCTCGTGGTCCATCATGGCACACACCTCCACTGCACTAATAAGCATGCTCGACTAATAGCAGCAGGCGTTTGAGTGGATCATTTATTTTCGTGTGTCAGACAGCATCCTCGCCCTCGCAGGTCCCTCGTTCCCTCGTATCTTACAAGGGAAAATCTCAGCCAGGGTACATCCGTCGCCTGCAGGCCTCGATCCCTGCCCGTCTTGACATGCCCATCCCATCCGTTCGTTCCTCGCAAGTGGAGCGCCCTAGAAGCACTGGGTCCATTCCTAGACGTCCCCTGCCTGGTCTCCCCTGTTCGCCTGTGAATTTCCAAGACTCCAGTCAGTGCACCTCCTACTCCAGTCACAGCTCTCGCCAGCGTTCCCACCCGTGCCCACAGGCATAGGCATGGGGAGGCAGGCCGCCTTTACGGCTAGCGCCCATCGAATTTTTAAGAATAGCGCAGGCGTGCGGGTGTGTGAGCCTGTGTTAGACAAGGGTGGATGGGGTGGATGAGGTGGACGAAGTGGCTGTTTATTACACACACGGTCGCGGACTGTCGACTCACTCGCTCACCAAGCTAATAAGCTAGCCGGGGCAAATGGTTGAGCCATCCAAACAATCTAAGACATACCCTTGTCACTCTATACCATCGGTGGTACCGTACCTTCTGTGGTGTAGAGCATTGATATCCGAATATCTACATCAACCTCCCACCAGCCGCATCTGCGTGTTGGAGTTGCTTCAAACCTCACAACTCGTCTCGTTCCTTACGGCCCATCATAAACATCTTTAACACCATTACGACAGCCCAGGGAACCCGATGATAACTCGTCGTTGAGTTGTCTTTCTCCCCTCTCCCTCTAACCTTCTCCCGCCGACGTGCCGGTAATTTTCCCTTCCAGCCGTTTGGTTTCCTGGATACTTGGATATTCGACCCAAGGAGCTCTGCCGTGGACTTTTCTTTGGCTGTTGTTTCGGTTGAGAACGTCTTCTCTTCTTTCCTTTCCTTTCTTATCTAAGAAAACCCAGCCGGGTATTTAAGAGAGGACCATCATAATCCAGAGGATACCATGAATAATGCAGCTGTATACGGGTATCCCACGCCGCCGGCATCCCCATTGTACGAAAGCAGCAAGCCCATATATCTACAACAACCATTCGCACGTTACACCCCAGTGGCCCCGGAGGAGAGACTAGGGAAATTTCTAGGAGAGAGCCTGCAGTTAATAAAAATCATCGGCACCGGCGCCTACGGCGTAGTGTACTTGGCCGTCGACATTGCCACCGGGATCAAATATGCAGTCAAGACGCTCAGCAAGTTTAATGCCGATGGATCCCCACTGGACAGACGACAGCTAGCCTTCCAGCACCGAGAGCTTCGACTTCACTACCTGGCCTCTGCCCACCCCAACGTGGTTTCCATGCACAAGATTGTCGATGACCCCGATTGCATCTATGTGGTCCTGGAGTATTGCTCGGAGGGAGACTTGTTCTTCAATATCACGGAATGTGGCCAATACGTCGGTAAGGATGATATGGTAAAAAGTGTTTTCCTTCAAATCCTGGACGCCGTTGAGCATTGCCACCGTATGGGGATATACCATAGGGACCTAAAACCGGAGAATATTCTTGTCTCGAACCAGGGCGATACAGTGAAGCTAGCAGACTTTGGTTTAGCCACCGCAAATGAACGATCCGAGGACTATGGCTGTGGCTCGACATTTTACATGTCTCCAGGTAGGATTTCTTCGCGCGAACCAGATTCACCCGTGGACATCGACTGACACTGTCTTTACTTACTATAGAATGTCTAGACCCTTCGTCCAGGAGACCTTTTTACTACTGTGCTCCCAATGACGTCTGGAGTCTTGGTGTCATCCTGGTAAACTTGACGTGCGGCCGCAACCCGTGGAGACAGGCATCATTTGAAGATTCCACATACCGCGCTTTCACCAGGAGCCAGGATTTCCTGAGGACCATTTTGCCATTATCGGACGATCTTAACAATATTCTGGGCCGCATCTTTACACGCAACCCAGATGAAAGAATTACGTTACCAGAGCTAAGGAATAGAATCTTAGCCTGCTCCAAGCTCACCATTCCGGCGGTGCCACAAACGTTGCTCACTCCCCCGGTATCGCCTGAGCCCACTGATTACGTTAACTGCGAGGACGCTATTGACGGCACGAGTTACGATGCACCGCTTTCTCCTGCCAGTTCAGACTCGGATGGGGAGTCCACCTGCTCCTCGGATGAAGGTTCTCTCACATCAAGTTGTTCAACTATTGACGACTTGGATGACGACGAGATCTTCGAAATCCAGAACGAGAAGATACCCATACAGGAACCCAAATTCTTCGACCCAGAGGAGCCCAAGATGGTTTTCCCACAGGAATTTGTTCCGCAGCATCCTGGACCCATTCACGGAGCCTACCAAGCTTGCAACCCCTGTGCTGATCCAGGTCTCTCGCAACCAAGCTGCGCACCGAACAAATTCACGCTTCCCTACTTCTGGGACGTGGTAAATCGATATGCCCAAGCACCTCAATTTCATCAACCCAACCCCTTCCATCAACCCCAGTTTCCTCTGCTGGCCAATTTCCAAGGTTTCTATTAGCTTCGCTGATTGACTTGGTGTGTACTTGCCCTAGTTCTGGGGCATATCTCACTTTCAACTTGATGTTACTTTTTCTCCTTTGGGCCTTGTTGGAATTACGAGCCGCCCCTGGACCCTTGATATCCTCCTTTCCGGCCCATTACTTCCAGGCTATGACTACGATGAATGCCAGCATTCCAACTATCTGTTTTAATAAGCATCGCCAAGCATCTGGCGATCATATCCGGATGATAAACCTTTACAATGGTTCTAAAAAGAAAAAAAGTCTGGGACTTCAATCGTTTCACTGTATCTTTACACTTAATTTCTTTTATGTTTTATCACAGCGTGGAGTTAGCGGGATACTCGAAGTATCAACGAAGACATGGAGACTGGGGAGTCGAGGCACATACCAATTTCTATTTTCTTTTTCCGATTTTTTTTTTAATCTGGGAACGGACTTGGCCAAAGCATTTTTATATGGCGCTGGAGACGGCATTGGATCTTTCCCACGAGACTGGACCGGCTTTTACCGATGCTTAATCTGCCGACCGTTAGCCACTACGGGGCCCCCAACTAGAGAGGAGGACTTGATCTCTCGCTTGGATGATACCACACAATTTCTCTTTTATGGGAAGGCTTGAAGAACCATTTGAATACATGAGCCCGCGAGGCTCCGGACGGGGAGGGATTCGTCATGGGACACGAAATTAGAACAAAGACGGGTCAACAGCCCATCGACGACGCACATCATCTACAAAGAGTTGATGCGTCAGTCTCTGCACACACAAATACGTTACGTTTTCTACGGTGGTGGACGCTGGGCCGACGAGCCTAGTGAGCCCCTGGGTTTCTGAGAAAGTATATCACACAGGATAGAACTCTTCACGGCCCAAATACAATGTTCAAGCGAGTCATCGCTAATATACAATAACAACAATAACAATAACAAAACAAAGAATCAACTCTGCAATATGTGTTGTCACGATGTGAAATGTCCATGTTATGAAAATCTTTGCTTCTGTGTTTGTGTATATTTGCAGTACTTAGTATTCTAATTATCTGATTTTCATATCATGATATTTTGATACGCAGTCTGCCCAACTTTTCCGTCGCCCATGCACACGACACTGATTCGTCCAGGGGAGCGACGCACCTCATTCGTCGGTCGCGGTCGACGCCACCCGCCTTACTTTTTACAATCACGTTCGATGCGCAGGGCTTGCAAAATGCCCTGGTGTCGCATTCAAGACGTTGCATCAGGGCCTGTGTGTCTGCATGTTTCCCACCAGCCTGCATCTGGCCAATCTCGACTTAACGAACCGCAGCCGACCACTGTCCAAAACGGAACGCTAGACCGGCTGACCTCATTACCTCCTTGGCGTTACCATTCCCCCTTCTCTTCGCATGTCTAGTGTATCTGATGCATAGCGAATATCTACATTGTTGAGAGCGGCGTTACTCAGATGATCTAGCAATCTGAGTTTCAATCGTCTACTGATGTGATACGTCGATGCTTACCTTGTCTTTCTTTCTTACCTACCCACCCTTACACCGTTTCCTAATATTGCTAGGCTAGTTGTAAGAACCGTGAGGTTTTATGTTTTTATATAGTATACTAACGAATAAGAGAAATAACGTTGCCAACATGGATGAAATACTTTCTTACTTACTGCTAGACAAAGGCTCTACTTGCTTAAATATCTTGTCTGTCTATCTATCTGTCTATCTGTATAATATTTATTTTCTATACTACAACTGACGCAAGGCTCAAGATATCGGATATTAGTTTGCCTAGCTCAGCACAGCAAGGGCTTCGCCAGTCGGGTCTTGGTGACGGGATGGGATATAGATAGACAGGCAAGCTCTTCTCGGGCATTGGCTAATCTTACCTCTTTCCACGCGCGCGCAACTTGTGCCGGTTGCTACTGTAACTACTGCAGTAACAGGCCGGTCATCATATATCGAAAGGGCGATGTTCATTTCATTACAGGACTAGCTCGGCCCAACGGGCATTCTTGAGAAGTCGGAGCTACGCTATAGGCTGGTGAGCAGAGTCGATGGTCGTGCGCACCGGTGCAACTGCTCGCAAATCACGGGCAGGATTCTCAATATCGGCCCCTTAGGCCAGGGGGGGGATCGTTATTAGTCGATCCATGGGGAAACTTGACTTTTTATTACCCACCTGCATATACCTCATTGCGCGGCGTCAGGTTGCAGTGCATTGGCAATGCAGGAAGCAGCGGCATAGAAGTGTACAGTACAGTGCTGTGGTAGCATCATCATCATCGTCACAATGCCCACTATAGATCAGAACCAATTATTATTAGCTGCTGCATGTAGGTCGGCCGAGTAGAACTGCACGGAAGTGTCGAAAGGGAAAGGGACGTGAGAGAGAAAACAACGTTATGCCCTTTCATTACCCACTCCATCCACTCATCCACCCATTCCACACCCATCTATCCACTCATCTACCCACCCACACACCCTTGTTGACGATGCAGTAGCGCGCTCCCGATGCATTGGTGTGTGGGAATCGCTATCCTCATAGTGATGCGTGGGCAGGGAAAAAACGAGCCTTGGGCATCTGGAGTCCTTGGCCCCGTTTCCTCTTCCCTGATTTCTCCTCCCGGCAACGCACTTTTGCGCCCGGGCGAATCAAATCTCCGGTGGGCTGAGGAACGGAGTCCTATGCCACATGCGCATCGACGCTTTCGGGAGACGAGGGGGCTGGTGGTCCTCATCCTCTGCGTGGCTGATTGGGTTGGCTGTTGTTATACACCTGGCGGTGAAAGATGAGATTCATGTGCTGTAATCTCCGGCCCCCATCCCCTCGAAAGGATGAAGCAAGTAAACTGTTCGGTGCAATCTACTGTACACCGTAGTCTGTACAGAGTAGAGAGTGAAGAAGGGCCAACATGCTTACCCTCAAGGCGAGGGCCGGGATTCGATGATTTCAGATTCCGCCTCAGAGGGCTGATCCAATGATGCTACTGCTCACGCCCACTTAACAAGCTCATAACGGCGCGAACACTGTCGAATGGAACTACAGACCCGAGCCACGCCCTTCATCAAGAATATGTAATAGGTTTGGTTAATTATAGGAGCACCATACGATGGATAGCGCCCGATCCGATACGTTGATGGGTGCTTGATGGCTCGATCTCTTATAGGGCTACATGAGAGACCGTCGTCGCCATATCTTGACCTAGGTCCCGTTCGTCGGAGCTACGATTCGTCGGGCCCCATATTGGTGTGTAAACAAAGGAAGGAGACGGAGGGCGTCGGCGGCGTTTCTCGGGATGAGGCTATCGCCAATACTAAGACCCGGCGATTGCCTGGCGCCCCGTTACGATGGCAGTGGTTCTGGTGATTTGTGCGGCGGCGGTGGGGAAAGCATGCAGCATTGGTGACGTGGTTGCACCCGATAAGAGAAGTCTACCGCTAGTGTGATGATGCATACATAGCAAGACAGACTAACTAGCAGCGAGGCCGCAGCGGATCTACCGAGCCCCATCCCCATCCCCATCACCTCTCTCCTCGAGGATCCGTTTTCTCGCGTGTTGTTAGGTTTGCTAGCGAGTACGTATACACAATAACCTTGGGCTAGTCCACAACACCACTACAGTACCAAAGGAGAGAGGTTGGTTGATCGGGTTCTATCTGTAAGGCACCTGATCATGCTTGACTGCGTGTCATCTCGATAATCTCTTTCTACCCTCTGTTTCGATGGAGAAGTTGAGGCCAAAAAACACGAAAAACGGGGTCACGATCTGGACAATAATGTTGATCGCCCGGCCAGATGACCACTTGAGGTGCTTTCCGTCTAGCTGTTTTGCGTGGTTGTGAGTTGGTCAATCGCTGTTATCTCTGATGGTGATGTCTTGCTCCCCTTGGACGAGCGGTAAGCACGCATGGCTTATTACGCAGGTCACTATTGAGCCAAGTCGGTTGCTTTTCTGCCGTAGTCCAAATGGGATGGGGGGGTCGAGTGGTGTGTGTGCATCCTCTTTTTTATTTTTATTTTATTTTTAACTTTTTTTTTTCTATTTTCTGAACGGGCATTTTTACACATTCTCGGCAGGCTCTAAACCTTCCCATCGTTTTGTTGTCATCTGAGGTACCAAACGAAACAGCCTTTTTCTATCTACATCTTACGTGGCAAGGGTTCCGAACTTCGACGAGACAAGACTCGCACCAACCCACTAAAGGTGTTAGCAGAGGTGAATGTATAGGCATGAATGGACTTCAGTCTAGGCCGCCAGCCTGCATGGCTTTACCTGCCCCATAGGACTTGAGATGGCACCGCCTCTGCGAATGTTACGTGTAGGAAGGAACATGATCCGTGGTGCGCCACCAGGTATTCCTCTCTGTTTACCTCGTGCTCCTGTCCTGCGTTGCGCGCATGGCGGCCGAATTGCAAACGTCGTATGATGATGAACTACCGGTGGGCGAAACTGAGAGCGTAAAGCGCTTGTCATCTCTCGGCCTCATTCCTTGCCGTGTGAGATCACCCTGTGGAAGGACTCTACCTACATGTCTAACGGCCGAAAGCGTCTTTTCGGCTGACGCCTGTATTTTGTAGATCAATGATATGATTGTTGTAACGTAGGTCAACAACTGCCAGCCTGTGGAGCGGTATGACCTTGGTCGGGGTTGGCAAGTTAAGCCGATCATATCAAATTGTGCCATCCTCGCCTCTTGCTATCGCTCCTGTACGTCGTATAGGCCAGGTCTAGATACCGTATTATGCTCTAAGCACAGCATATACTTACATGAAATGATGAAGACTGGCCGGAGGAAAACGTTCGGGTGCCGAGTGACCCGTCTGACTCGGAATAAAGCTTCGTGGCAACTCGCATCGTCATTCCGAGTCTCAGCCTCGGCGCCTGAATGTAAGTCTGGCTTGCTTGGTCTACTGTAAGCATGGCGTTTTCGAGCCCGGTTCCGATGTTCGTGGCTTATTGCACGCCTCGCCCGGTTACAACTATTATCGACGCCACACCAGATGTTATGCCTGCTCGATACTTACTCGGCCCATCCATGTATCGTCCATGCACGTTCCCAGCAGAGTTTCTTCTTCCTTGTGGCCCTTAACGGCTATCGCTATCAGCGAGTTGTGCTGATAAACGCCAGCACGGGCCCTCGCACTAAATTCTGACGAGGCTCGTGCACGGTAATGTGTCATGAGTCGCCATTAACCGCCAACGTCATCTTGGATCTACTTTTAAGTACTCAATTCTAGTAGAGCATATGACGACTGACCGCATAGTCACAATTCGAGAGCTAGATGGCACGGGCCGTGCTGACAAACCAGTGTAGGAAGCTCATCCCCAGCTGGAATGACTCGCCGCGCCATCGCCGGCGCTTCGCAGTTCGGTGATAGTGGCTAGCAGAGTTCCATCAGATCGAGCCGCATGCCACACGCCCCCAGTGAGAACGTTTCATTTTAGTGGATAGCCGTTGATCATCCGTTTATCTAAGTACACCTCGGTCAACGCCTCTTCACCCGACAATGACTGATACGGGGCGCACAATGACTACGATTTCCGGCACTCCGGGGACTTCTGGTGATGGCGCCACAACAAAGTTCGACAGAAGAACCTAGGCAGTGAGGGGAAGGTGACTACAGAGTAGTTAGCTGCAAGAAGTCGTAGTGGCCATCTAAATAACGCGCCCTCAGTGGCGCTGTCCATGATCTTGACTCGTGCGACCCGCCATGATGTAGAGTCTAGCTGACGTGTACTCCAAAGCACTCACTAACTCGGGTGCCGCGCGCGTGAGGTTCACTACCAGAGGCTATGCCACGGATATCTTCCCTAGCGGTTTTACTAATTTAGCTTCCGCTCCGAGGAGACTGCGCAATAACGAGTCATGGGGATCTCTGGTTACGGGAGACTCGCGATGGTTTTCGAGTTATCAGCGCGGAGTAACATAGGTGAGGAGTCCTGGGCTTGAGACGGTTACGAGCTGCACGGCACGCACACCTGGTATCACGAGTGAAAGATCTCATGTGTAAAAAAATCCACTCTATCGCACACCGAGCAAAGACCTAGCGGACACTACAGCACAGCATAAGCCAACACGGCCCTTTCGAACTCGCAAATATACCAGAAAATCAAGGATATCACTGACTCCATGCCGGTCGTCAAACTTTCGCTCGCTCGTACTTCGTCAATCTGATCCTCCCCTGACGCCCCGACACGGGACATTGGTAGCCAGATGATGCACCCTTAGTTGCTTGGCTGCAATGGGCCACCCGGAATGGGGTTCTCCGGAGTCAGAGGGCCACCTGGGATAGTACCACCGGGGAGGGTGAAGTCTCGCTTGCCCGGTGTGAATGTCGTGGTGGTGCCGTCCGGGGATTGAACAATGGTGATGCCGTACTTGTGGAGCTCGTCCTTGATAGCCTTTTGACGGGCTTGGATGGGCTTGGGCCCGTTGGTTCCGAAATTATGTAGCAGTGTCTCATACTCGAGCTCCAACGCCGCGATCTTGTCTTTGGTCGTGTCCTCGCCGCCAATTATGGTCTGGCGCTTGTTCGACGGGTTGATTCCGCCCGTGATCGGTGTCCCGATGGTAGTATCGCCGCCGGTCGTGGGCAGGTCTCCCCACCCCGTGGATGGGTCGCCCCAGCTGAACTGACGCTCCTTCACCTCGGTGTCTCGCTTGTCCGACGGCTTTATGGGGCCGGTGATGGGTGGGAGGAGAATGAACGTCGGCTTGGGAATGATTATTCCATCCACCGTCGCATCTCCCACTGAATCTCCCGTCGTCTTCGTGGCCTCCATGATAGGAGCCGCTTGGACAAGCGCCGCAAGGGCGAGGGAGGTTAAGACTGCTCGGTGCATGGTCTCTGCGCTTCTGGTTGCGATAACTTGTAACTATGGATGAATATCAGTGGTCAAGCTGTTTTTGCCGTGCTCCTGTCCAACAGAAAGTCCCTTCCTAGTCATTGTCGATCACTCCTTTATTTATATTGCTTGAACTTCATAGTTGCCGCCATCCCCAAGAAAGATAAGGGTCTGAATTAGAATAGGCGACCCGCAAACAAGGCTCGGAAGCTCCTCTAGATTCAATTTCGATAGATGAAGCTTGGTAAGGACTGGACCGTATCATCTAAATATCCGGAGCCATTTACCCGGGTCGAGTCTCTTAGCGAACCACACAAGACAATGGTTCCTGCACTGTAGCGTCCCAATCATCTGTTCTATGCCAAGCGACTGTGATTAATTAGGAAATACGTACGATAACTTATGACCTGTGCCTATACAAAACCGCCGACAATACGGCCATCGTGGGTACTGAGACGCAGGGATGCGATAATCACGACGCTGCTCTCCTTGAACGCTCTATTTTTGGCATCGAGCTACGCGAGCCTATTCAAGCCCAGACTTTTCCCATTGCTTGTCTAGACGAGCCCGGCGACCAAGATTTCGTCGTTGACGGACCGTGAACGAAGTATTTGGTAGCGATGCACTCCATGAAGTGCAGGAAGTAGGCTAAGACCAGTTCACGATGCAAGGGACCCGCTCGTTCGAGATGCCGAGGATGATTGAAGAGGCCAGACTATCGTCGTCAACACCACTCTAGCCTGATGTGATTCATCCGTGTTCTTGCGGCATATGATAGGAAGGTGCCAGAAATAGTAACGCTGTTACCCTGAGACTAGCGTTGATCAGGAAACTGGTTTTCAGTCGAATGAGCTCACCGGCGGCATTAGTCGGTGGAAGGCATCTGCCTGGCGCAATCCATAATAGAACGGATTTGGCAGACTAGATAGAGAATTGGGCAGTTCGGAAGAGTCAGATGGCTCTAGGCCATCGTGGCCAGGCCTAGAGGAGTCTTTAGAGGACTGGGCGACCCGATCGCAGTTCCAGAGCATAGATACATGTCGAGTGTGACACGATGGGTAGTATGCGATGAACAAGTAACAGATGCGTGTTCGGGTCCCGGAGCGCTAGAAGCGTAATGACTCTTCCGTGACTGCATTGCCATCTGACTGTCTTCAGGGTCGAGCGGTTTGGTTCTGGGATGTTGCCGGCCCTCTACCCCAAGCTCCGTCCTCTCCAGCTGAAGGAGCCAGATAATATTTCTCGGCTCAGTATTCCTTTCCGATATCCCCTAAGACATTGGACTGGTAAACGCTGGTGTCGGAGCACTCACGGTCTGGTCCCATCATAGCTTTCGTTTGCGTTTGGCGACTCAATATGTTCATTATCTGGGGTCCGAGCCGGAATACCTCCAGATCATGCGACGAACCCAATAATCTCACGTAAAGCTTCGGGGTGGTCTCTCACGGATTTCCGATGGCGGCCGGGACGGTTGGCCAGATGTCTATGTCGTAAGTAATGAACTGGACTGCCACCCTTAGCGTCGATACCCGGGACGGGTGGCTATCGCGCTGGGGTTTACTAACGTGCTTTGATTTTACATAATGATTCTTCAAGGCCTAAGGTAGGCATACGCTGAAAAGGATACGGTGTTTGTTTCCATACTGAAACTGAGCGCCTTTGGTCCTATTTGAGCGAGCGTCGGAGAAGTTCGCATAGATAGCTAGACTGTTGTTAACTTCGTCTTCGACTAGGCCGTCTATCGAAATGTATACGAAACCATTACTTACTACGCATGAACGGAGCTGAAGGTCGAGGTAAACCTCAAGTTGCCTGGGACGTGTGGTAACTCATGAGGGTTGTTGTTGCTAAATCCGAAAGCTAAGCCATGAGTCGGGTTTGTATATCGTGCATTCGTTTACTGGGCGACACTAGATCCAAAGCGACACGAATGCTGGCTTTCTCCAAGTAGTTAACTTTGACAACTGTGATCGAATATTGCCTCGTAATGGAAGCGATTTCGTGTACGAGCATAGCCCACGATTCGCCCACCTTCTAGGTGCAGCCTCTTAATCCGTGCGTTACTAGCTTTCGGCACTGAGTTCGAATTGCGATGTCGGCCGCCCAGCATACGAGGATATCTTTGCCGACCCATGGGATTTCCTAACCTTTGCCTGAAGGCCAACTGCTGTATGCTAGCATTGGCGAACTCTACTCGTCGTATTCAACCGCCACCACCAACAGTCTTGACCCTACTCAAAGCCTGGTCCATCATTGAAGCCCACGGGCTTCTATAAGGCGGTTTCGGGTTGACGCATTACCTATGCGCCACATATACCTATTTCTGGGTGGTTGCTTTGATTCCAACGTATGTTGAGAACCTAAGCGCTAAGCAATATTGCGGCTTTTAATGAAGCTGCTACGTCTCGCAGGCATAGTTGAAGAACTCCACCTGACATAATCGTTACCAAGACTCTATAGCCTTACTGCCTCAAAGTGCCAGCCCTGTTTTGACGCAATCCAAGAGTGGTTGGATTAACTCGGCGTTTCGTGGTGAGATAGAACTCGGGAGTGTAGCTAGGTAATCCATAATATAACTTTTATTAGTGTGTCCGAACTTGCCTTCCTCTTGTAGTCGTTGTGAACTACGCTGGAGGTGTTTGAAGCGGAATCGTCTTGTTCTATTTGCTCGATAATGATGCGTGAATATCCTATCTATACAGTATTTCGAGCAGGGATTGCCTGGTTTCATTGCAAGGCCAATTCTATTGGGTGACTACAGTAACTGACCACCTACTAGCTTTACAAGTTACTTCCGGAGAACTTGAAGGAGGGCCAATAATATTAAATTAACTCTGCTCGAGATCTGGAAAGCGTCTCCAAAAGAGCATGTATTTTATCTCCGACTTTTACTATACATTACATGCAAAGGAACTTTGACCTCGGCTGTACGCATATCGTGGGGTAGCTCCATTTTATTAAATAATACCTACTGTAAGCTTAACCACCGTCTATACCTATCTACCTCGCCAAGTCCACAGCTTAACAGCTTGCCCGCAAGGCATGACCTTGACAATGGCGGCTCCTTCAAGCGCTATACTAAGACGGGCTCTGCTCTACGGTACGTCGGGCGTGGCAGCGAAGCATCAATTGCTCCACCTCGATCTCACAGACAAAAGCTAGCTGACACGAACAACACGCAATGCAGTGCCGGCGTCGTCGCCGCGCATGCTGGCGAAGTCTCTGGGAGTGACAAGCGACAACGTGACGTACGACCTCGAGGACTCGGTGACGCCGACAGCGAAGCCGCAGGCCAGGCTCGCGCTCCGCGAGCACCTGACGAGGCTCCCGTCGCGGCCCTCAGCGATCCGCGAGCTCGCCGTCCGCATGAACGCCGTGTCGACGCCCTTCGCGCTCGACGATCTGACCGCGCTCGCGGCGCTGCCACGGGTCGACGCCATCGTGATACCCAAGGTCAACAGCGCGAGCGACTTGACCTTCGTGACGGATGCGCTCCGACACCTAGCGCCGGACCGGCACTCCTCGTCTTCCTCCAGCCCTATCAAACTAATAGCTCTGATTGAGTCGGCCCGCGCCGTGATGGACTTATCGTCCATCTGCGCCGCATCTCCATACCTCTCCGGCCTGATCTTCGCAGCCGAGGACTTCGCATTAGATATGTCCCTCACGCGGACGCCGTCGCTCTCCGAATTTCTGTACGCACGCTCCGCCATCGCGACGGCTGCCCGTGCCGCCTCATTACCTAGTACGATCGACCTCGTATGTACATCTTACACGGGCGAAGAGGGGCTCGCGCGTCTGGAGCAAGAGTGTCGAGGTGGCAAGGCCATGGGATTCAACGGCAAGCAGTGTATTCACCCCTCGCAGGTCGAGACGGTGCATCGCCTGTTTGCTCCCGACGAAAAGGAGGTTGAGTGGGCTGTGCGCATTGCGATTGCTGATGAGAAGGCTGTAAGCGCGGGGAGAGGCGCCTGGACACTCGACGGCGCCATGATAGATGCACCTGTCGTAGGTAAAGCTAAAGCCATTGTCGCTAAAGCTGAGAGTTGCGAAATGGACATCGAAAGACTTAAGAACATATGGAAAGATCAAGAGCCAGAATAGAACCCCGCCGTGTTTTAAATGTATTAGGGTGTGAGATATTACATATTCAGATGGTCAATTATAGTATCTTAAGCAATACATGTAAATGGTTCAGAAGTAGGAGAACCGATTAGGTCGCCAAAAGTTCGACATTTCTATAAACTCATCAAGATCATCATCCCTGGGACACTCTGTGAATATTGTTGTTGACCTCTCTCTGATAGGTGGTGCTAATTGTCCGCGCTCATATAGCCTACGATTCGTCTCAGTCGCCTCTTTGACCGCAAGATCTGTTACACCGACAGCGAGTTGGCAGGGATCCATCTGTAGTCCGTCGGACGCCGTTCGCTGACGATTTTGTGACTTAACACTGCTCGTCACCGTGTCCAAAGAGAATCCAGGACTCTCTATGATTGATTCTGGTTGGTAGTATTCATCAAAGGATGCAGGCTCCTCCAGCTCACTTTCTATTCTCGCGATGAAATCGGCCATACTCTCAATCATATGCGTTGTACGTGGCGGGGTGAGACGTAAAGTTCCTTTGGAATCTTTGTCTTTGTCCTGAATTTCATATATCGGTGACCTCATACTTAGCCTCGATAATGTTTTGTCTCGTTCATAGCTAGAGATACCAGAAGTTACCGTTTGGGGTATCCATGAAGCCGAGTCGAGAGTCGGAATACCATTCCCAGGCTCTCTGCTTACTTCAAGCGGCTGACCTATCGCTCTATTTACCTCCATTACCTGCGCGTGCTCGTCGTAACTGGCAATTTGGCCATGAGGCCCAACTGGTCCAGCCGATCCGAGATGCACAGAAGCATTGGAATCATCTCCCAGCTTGACACTGCCGAAGTGCAATGAATCCAGTCCGGGTGGAGGAATCGGAGGGGGTGGCATTGCATCTCTGGAAGAGATTGTGTCCCTATGTTGATTAGTGATGGTGACACGGTTTACGATCTGATCTACTTCCGGAAGGACTGGCATCGGGCTTGTAGCTATAGCTTGTGGGCCAGTCCTGGAATCGTGATCCATATGATGGTAGGCGTATTGGTCTGGATGAAAGACTCGCTTTGGCTTTATTTGAGCCTGTTCTATTATTCCTTGGTGACTGCGGGGTTTTGAAATTGATGTTATATCTGGAGTCTTAGTTAGTCGTTGCTGGACTGCTAGGGAGACCTCAACCTCGGGCGACCTCCGGGGCTTCCACCCCGGTGGAAGTATTGTTTTCCACCGCGCTTCTAGATGGGCAAGCAGCGCCACTGCAGCTCCTGTATCATTGGAGCACCCTGATTTCATTCCCAAACCTTCCCCTTCGCAGGCCTTTACATGATCAATCATACTGCTGCCCATTGATGACGACTCGCCACGTGTTTCCAACGCATGGTTCTGCTGGTCGTCTGAAACGTCATACGAACCGATACCAGTGTTTTTATACACCCCAGTGGCCACTAAAGCCTTTTGTATGTTCTCAGGTGTGGCGGATCTTTCTGGCTCCACAGACATTGGGCGTGTATCGGCCATGTTCCGCCTAGCTTGGGGCGAGTGATGGCTGCTTGGCCATGTAAAATACGTTGTCGTTCCACTCGAACTCGGGCGGCAATTAGGATTGCCGGCTGTAACAGTGGGTATTAAACGGGAGTTTTCGTAAGATGTAGAAGAGCGTTGGTGATGGTGTTTCCAGGAAGTAGGTGAGGACAGCATTGCAATCGAGTCCCGGTAGGATCCTAAGGTTTTATTGTCTCTGTAATACAAGCCTTTATATCCGGCTTCTTTACCACACTCAGGTTTGTCTGGCTTCTTCTTGTGCGATGTTGCATCTGTACAACCTGGTATGAAGAATGAAGATATCTGTTCGAGTTCTCGACTCTCGCGTCGACGTTCCCTCAGCCGGGAACTTGACAGCCCCTTCTGTTGTGTAACGTCACGCTCTTGGTGTGTCGGAAATGGCATCTCAGAAAAAGAAAGATCGGTAACTTTGAACAATATATCAGCTTATAGCCACAGAATGTACCTCGGCTATCCTCACTAAGCTGCTCTTTTGGCACACGCTTGTTGTTGAAAAGCCCCGGTTTTAGATTGGCTGGGACCTAGCGACTAGTTAGGGTGGCGGCAAGCTGTAATGCTTAATGAAGGGTACACACTGTAATCCGATTATTGAGAACAGCCTCGGAATTGAAGTTTTTCATTACATTCTTCCCCGTAACTATCCGCCCTCTTTTATTTGATTTAGATTTTCTTGGTCGATGCTTGTCTTCCCCCTTTCTTTTACGGTCCTCTGCCTTCTTGGTGTTATACTTGTCCGCCTTTGTCTTGTGTCTAGGCCGCCTCTCGAAGGTAGGTGCTATAATTTCGTGGGACGTTGGTGACGAAGCACCTGCGGTGTCCACTTCTGACTCATTCAGGGGGCGATGGTGTGAACCCTCATCATGTTTGGAGGCGGTTGCTATGTGGCCCAGTTCCCGAAACTCTCGGCGAAGATTTGTATCGCTAATCAGCGAGCTATCGCTACTGCTTTGTTTATATCGCTTCGGGTTTCTCTCACGATTCGTTGGTAGTGGAAAACGAGGAGGCGAGGAGCCTTGAGCAGGAGGGATGTGCTGCGGCCTCCACAACGGATCTACGCGCCCAGGATTTTGACTGCAGGGAAAGATATGCCTATCTTGGGAACGTTGGGATTTTGTACGGTGGATCGCTTGGTTTTGAGCTTCCGGCGAAACTAGCCAAGATGTGGGAACAGGAGCTGTCAACTGTCCTAGCCAGCTCTCCACCACGTTATGGTTGTCAGGCGCGTGGGATCCTCGGTTCAACCTTCCCAAACTAAAGGCTGGTTTGCCATTGGTCGTTCGAGTGGGCGAGTGGCGATTGTGGTGGTGACGACGGCGACGGTGGTGAGGCACGCGATGACGTTCACGGGGTTGAGGGGACTCCTGGTGGCCCATCTCCACGCACTCAATGAAGCAAAAAGGAGTCACTGAAACTCAGTAGGACAGAGATAGCAGGCAGTAGAGAAGCGACGGGGAGCCTGTGCTAGTCCATCTGGCACACGCGTCTGCCACGGCATTTGAGGGCGATCTCCCTACTCGTGGTATCTATGTGGGCAGCGTCCTTGGTGGAGATGGACCCGAGACAGGGTGTAATAGTCCAAGTTGGTAAGGTTGGGACATACTGGATGTATGTGAAGTAGTACATGTATGTACACGTACGGCAGAACCTGCCTCCTCCCACATGCAGCAGTCGATGAAACTGAACGCTTGCCCTTTCCCTGGTCTGTCGATCCTTGCATGCATGATGAAGTAGGTACCTGCCTTTCTTCGGGCGGCTCTATGCTACCTACCACCATGATGTTGCGGCGCGGCGGCGCCTACTTTGAATGTTCATTCGGCACGTCCCGTTAGGCTTAGATATTTACTTAGATACATGCACCTAAACCTTAGATAATTCCTTGTCGGGAAAGTGGGCCTCGGGAATATGCTTTAGCCTTCGCGGACTAGGCATCTTAGACTACATACATATTTAGGAGGGTAGTATATAGGTATATACCTACCTAGGTACCTATGATCATCACCTGCCTCCTGCCACTGTGAAGTGTACAAGTGCGTCATTATCCCTCGCCAAAAGCATCATGGTCAGCAGATGACACTCTGGAGTAAAATAACAGGCTAAGTATATATATGGATATATACTAGGTAGTGCCAATTATATGTACCTGAGCAATCGATACTTGAGCACGAACCGTGGGGATCTGTCAGTCCTGTCACCCTTGTTGTTATTTGATCTCACATATAGATAGGGACTTAGATCTCCAATGCCAACCGACATATATCATATATGTAGTATAGTATAGTAGATTTCGGCAGACAACCCGGTCGGCAAACTGCGAAGACAATAAAAATAACATTATTATTGCTACCTATCGCATGGCTTCGAGCACAGTTACAACTTGAAACCCGCCGCGGCAGAAAACTGGATTCTATAAGGGACTCGTAAGCCCCGTCCTCTGCCCACGCGTAATGCGATTGCCAGAGCACGTAGACCGGCTGACTCGACTAGGTAGGTACCTAGCCTTATATCAAGGGGGTAAACAAACAGACCCCATGAGGCGCAAGTGTTTTTTTCTTTTTTCCGAATTTCCAATTTGTTCTAGACGCTTTCCACGAAAATCGTATGGATCACTCACTACTGCACGCCGAGACTCGACCTGTAAAAGAGAAACAGACGTATGAAAGTCGAATCCATCTTCCAAGACCCTTGTCCTGACACGGGGTAGCTCCTCAAAAACCTCCGTTTGAAAACCCGCCAATAATGAGGTTCCGTCTGGATTCGATATGGACCGGGTAAACATGCGTACCGACTTATTTACTGAAAGTAGTATACCAGGTAATACCCCTACTATCAGTACACTAGCGCAAGGGGGGGGGTATCCAAGACGATCACCATGACTGTCACCAATTTGGTGACTGTTATAGATTTTCTAATTACATTTTCTATTTT